>MZNV01000757.1:0-30559 GCA_002081555.1 Protostelium mycophagum | reverse complement strand
AAACCCTAAACCCTAAACCCTAAACCCTAAACCCTAAACCCTAAACCCTAAACCCTAAACCCTAAACCCTAAACCCTAAAACCCTAAACCCTAAACCCTAAACCCTAAACCCTAAAACCCTAAAACCCTAAAGCCCTAAACCCTAAAACCCTAAACCCTAAACCTTCAACACTAAACCCTAAACCCCTAAAACCCCAACCCCTGTTCCATACTGTACCAGTCACTCACTTTGTAGAAAATGTCAATACTATGCCCTCTCTACTCTCTATTGTAGTGTTTAGATAATTCTGAAACTTTGAATAAAAAATATTTATCTTGTGCTAATCCTGTCTATTTGGTTCAATATTTAATGTTGGTTTAAATGTTAAAATAACTTGCAAATAAATTATATTAAACTATTTGTGCTTATGTCATTAATGCCTGATACTTTACCATATCTTAGGTCTTTGTACAATTTATTTCATTTTAGCGCAGTGCCAGCCAATAAAGAAGCTCATCTGCCAGCAAAACCAGAGCGTATGTAAAATTAATATAATACATTATTGAAAATACATCAGAAAACTCTTTCTGTCCTCACAGACAAGCATAAAAAAGATTGTACAACACATAAATTGAAATTCTCTATCCTATATTGGCAAGAATTAGAGTACACAGTTATCCTGTGTGGCATGCATGTAAAACAAAGGATGGTTGGGGCACTAATCAAATACACAATCACAAAATTTGGTGGCAATGCTGCTGTCAACTATAGGATCTTGTTGCAAATATTGCAAAAATCATCAGATAGCACACTGCTAAGATGCTGTCTTTATGATGACCATTTTTACATCTGATCAGAGCTTAGGGACCTACAGATCTACACAAATAAAATATCTGGAACTTTCACTAGGTAATGCAGATATAGATGAGTTGTTTATTCAGAAGAAGCTTTATGCATCCTTAAATATAACATAGAAGAGCCCACACTGGTAATTTGCGGGTGTAAGTATCACAGTGGAAGCAGAACCATAAACAATCGTGTCCAACTCTTTGTCTTCAGTCGGGTCAATATTAATAGCGCTCAAGCAGCCATCGTTTTGTATCGATAATCCAGTCAAGATGTTGCGCAATCCTATAGTGCTGTCCACTTTGCCTCCCGCCTCCCAGACGCAATCCGTAGTGTTGCAGCTCGGGACAAGGGTCAAGTTGGAGTTGAGGTACAGCTGACCGTCGTTGTATACAAGGTAGTAGGTGGAGTTTCCGTTTGCAGATGGTACAAAGGTCCAGGAGTTACTCTCTTTGACAACCTCACTCATGCTTGTGTATTTTTGAAACATGACACTGGTGTCATTGCGAAGCAGGGCGGTCATACCGGAAGCCAATAAGACAATAGGTGTTCTGTTCTCGATGTAGTTTCTATATTTGAGTGTGGTGGGCCACTGGTCCTGTGGTGCCTCTTCAGGCTCAGAGCTGACGGGTGGTACCACAAGCGTGGGGATGTATGCAGCTGGAGTTGGGTATGCCAACATAGGAAAGTCACCAAAGAGTCTGATGGAGAATGTGCCCAGTCCGTTGTTAGGAGCCACAAAGGTACAGTTCGGAACACTGGCAAAGTTGCTGGACCAGATTGTACTTTGGTCCTCCTTGCAGCCAAAGTAGATAGTGGTACCGTTTGACAGGTATGCCACCACCTTTGTACCACTTAGTTTGGATTGAGATCATGTTTCTCCTCACTTTCCATTCTAGTGTCTCTCCAGCCGTGAGATGGAGGGTCTTATAATCTACATAACAAGGCTGAGTATGGTAGTAATTGGGCCACATCTTATTCCTTTTGCCTGAAATGTATGGTCCTGTTTTGTTTCAATGATGTGCACCTCAAAATTTATATCTACCTTCGAAATCGCGATAGATTTGGAATTGAGCATCACTGAGGAGACAAGAGGGGTTTTCTGTATAGGTTAGTGTCTCTGACTGACTGTACTCTCGATGCATACTTTCCCAGCCAGAACCACCTTGATAACCCTGTAGATCTTCTGATCCTTCAAGCACTTTACCATCAACACAGTGATATTCTCTCCAGTCGTAGCACTGTCCATTACAAGCAACGGTGGGTATTGGACACAGGAGCAGACTTCCATAATCCTCTTGGCAGATGTAAATCGAGCCATCAAAGCACTGGTTGTTGTTACATTCTAAGAGTCCCATTGCACAGCCTGGTCCTTGGACGAGACTTCCATTTCGGCAGTGATACGAGTTCGGATCGAAACAGGCACCATTACAAGACTGCTCATTCTTAGGACAGAGAGCAAGCTCGTAGGTAAAGTAGTCTGTGTTGCAATCGTAGTTTGCCGGATCGTAGCACTGATTAGTGTTGCACTCTGAGAGGTGTCCACAATTTGAGGTGATCACGGCAGCTGAGAGCGTGATCAGAGTGAGGAAATAGATCATCATGCTGACTGCTGGCAAATGTTTTTGCATTCTGCAAAAATTGGCTCTTCGTCCGCTCGATGGAACCACTCCGGAGATTTACCGAAATTCAGCTGCGTCTGTTTTGGACCATATGATGATTTGATCTCATGCAAGTTCTGCTGCAAGCCTGCTACCTCAGAGAAATGAAAATTATCTTTCCATTGATCAGAACATGTTGCTGATTGTTCCTGTACTCTCTGTGTCTGACATGAAAGATGAATAAAAACAGTCTCTTTATGTGGCAGTCGCCTCTAGTGATTGTGCAGGGACGATGATGTCGCTCTCTTGTGCGCACAGCTGTATTTTTTGGGCAGATAAACCTTCCAAAGCTATATAATGTACAAGCGCGTACTGCTCCACAGTCATGACCATCTTCGGTCGTTGAAGGCGAAGCTCTGTGACAATCTGTTTCACATCATTTGATAGACC
Source organism: Protostelium mycophagum (assembly GCA_002081555.1). Lineage (NCBI taxonomy): Eukaryota > Evosea > Variosea > Protosteliida > Protosteliaceae > Protostelium > Protostelium mycophagum. Next base: position 27,682 of record MZNV01000757.1, on the reverse strand, counting down.
AGCTTGCAACCGGTGAAGTATAATGTCGCAAGCAATGAAGGCACCTGAAGAGAATTAGACATTTTGATTACAAACCAATTGACGAATCACCTGTGCGTCCAACGCCGGCCGAGCAGTGCACTACCACAGGACCGGTCAAACCGGACTTATTTGCCCTCTCTTTTGAGAACCTCATGAGACTCACCAAGTCTCTCATTAATCTTGTACTGCTTGGAACTCCATGATCTAAAGATCAGTTAGAATTACATGACCCTGAAAAACTCACCAGGCCAGCCCGTAAATTCAATTTGTAAAATTTCCCTCCATTTGGAGCTCGCAGAAAGCGTATCGGTAATGATCAGGGATCTCACTGTGTATGCTGTAAGCAAAACGGTCCTTCTGTGGAAAACTTTAATGGAGCCGTAAGAATCTGAATTGCCTTCTGATGGCCAGTACTTCGTACATTTATGTACTTTTCCTTCTTTCAAACTGGTCAACATCACGATGACTCCGCAGTTCTATAAAATTTTAATTCCAAGAGAGAGATTGAGGCTTACCTGCTGCCAAATCATCGCCCAAAAATCTGATGTAGTCGTGTCCATCGGCGCTTGACAAGCGATGTATTCTCGTGGTCGAGTGTTGCCTTGAATAAAACTCGCATTGATGTAGTCATGTTCACAATCGTCCAAAAGAACTCGTGTATCATTCCGCGGTAATACATCCCAGTAACGATTCTTGTGTGCGTTATAAACCTCACTTCCCTCACTGATGAGCCCATAAGTCGGTATTGTCGACTCTTGAATCTCCTCGAACTCTTCGATCAAGGACATTTGTGGTTCCATCTGTTCTTTCCTGTTGCGTGTGACTTTGTTTGGAAAGCGAATTTTCTTCACCGAAACTCTAAACCGTCACGATTCTGTGAATCTGGGCATCCCGAAGATCGGATCTAATTTTAATCAATAACACACGCGTTATCTTAACGTGACATCACGTTAGTGCCCTTCTCCGATCCGGAAGACATTTCACCAATTCGTGGAAATGTTTGGAAATTCGAGGTCTTCATGTTCAGATGGGTCACAGGCTTCTCACACATGCACGCTATATTCTTTGAAGCTCAGATCAACGGCTTAAAAAAATTATGAGCGCGCTGAAGATCACATTTTAAGTGTTGGTGTTATTCAAATGGGGGAGTGTTTTGGCATACAACGGAGGGGGGAATAGTTGGAATGACCGGAGCCTCATTCACGCAATCATGATGAGCTGCAAACGTCATCACGTGTACTTTGAGATGAAAACTCACCATCACCACTGTTGGGCCAAGCGAAGAATTGAGATTTGGCCCATGAGGTCCTTTGCAAAGGTGTACACATGCTCCACATTCCATAGATTCCCATCCACGGTTCCGTAATGATCTCATTGCATGCGGTTGGGTATCTTCCGCAGATGTATCTCACCTCGATGTCAGCCAAATCAAGTCTTTGTGCACTGTTGTGTTGTTAGTGATGTTGAGTCACTACATAAGAACCCTCACTGGCAAGCGGATTGTTTGTACATGCATTCGCACGCTGCGCGGTTTGCAAGCGGAGGAAGTGCGTGTGCAGCACTGTGCCATTGATCCGTGACCTTGGGACAAGCTTCCTGTGGGAAATGCTCGGAATAAGCGGAGAGAAGAGTCCTTCTGAACGGATGGATCTTGGCGACTTGGACTTTAAAGGTGTCAAAGTTGGGGTTGAGGGGATTTGCATGCGTGCTGTTGATGACCTCTACTAGACCAAAATCGTTGTTGTGTTCAACAAATTCAGTGACAAAACCTAATATAGAGATTATGTGATGAGCTGGGTGATGCGGCCACACCTCCGCTGAGAACGTTGGTCATGGGGATGCTGTATATTGCGGGGACCTGTAAAGGTCAAAAGTGAACTCCAAGACTCAAAATTCGACAATATTTTGGCGGGAAATATCACCTCTTTGAAATCTCTAGTCTTGGGGCTTGTACAACCGTACTCGGTGAATAAGATGGGAATGCTGTAGTTTGTCCATCTTTGCGCGAAAGCCGAATATCCAGATGTCTGTAAATCAGAAGCTCCGCACCATCTATAACGGTCAAAAAGAGCGGGAAAATATATTTCAAACTTGTGATTGTTGAGCCCATAAAAATCGGCGCTGGTCTCTGGACTGCCACAGTTTAAATAGGCTTGAAATGTGTAGCTAACTCCAACATTGGCAGCAGCATACCCCACAGGCTTGTTGGAACCCCGAGCGGCGATGTAAGCCTTTGCATCTCTGATGGAGGCCTTCACATAAGCACCCGAATAGGTGGTATCTTCCGAAGTGACTGCTTCATTACCAGAGAGGAAGCCGAGAGTGTTAGTGTAGCCAAGAAAAGCATCGATATGTTCAACTATGAAAATGAGAGAGATCTTTAAGAGGATCTCTTACGGTATGCGTCGAAAAGAGGGGTATTCCATTGAGGACTGAACTGATCTATCCTTGTGGAGGAATTGGACAGATCAACAAGGACGTAAATGCCTGAGGATTTTTTCAGCCTTGCTCAAGATACCTTGATTCCCACCTGCTTGCTCGAGGAGACTCATACCGGCATCGTGATTGAGTGTGCTATTCACGTAGTAACAACGGATAGTGTTGATGCCCAAAGAAGTGAGAAGAGGGATGTCTCTTTTCAAACCAGCAAGATCAGAGATGGGATCAACTTTGGCTTTGGGCTGATAAGCGGCCTGAAAAAGTCAGACCCTAAGAACACGTTTGGATCTCAAATCCTACCCCAACCACATAAAACTGCTCGCCTAAGAGATGTCAGCCGATGATTATCAAAGGTTCTCACCAGTTACTGAATCAAAGAAGTATTTCCCTTTAATAACAATGGGATTAATGGCAAATCCCACTGCTAAGAGAGCGAGAATGACCAGAAGCTTCTGCATTTCTCGAAGAATGAGACAATTCGGAGTCAAATCCCTTTCTTTGTGACACTTTTCCTGGTTGCACTCGTGTCAAATGCATGTCAACAACTGGAGAGGCAACTGAGCAGCAAACATTTTGTCCAATATGATAAAAATCCTGATGGTGGTGCGCTCAGTCTCTTTAATACTTCTGATCTCTCTTTGCAGTGTCATTTATGTCGTATTTCTCACTGATTGAAATTCAAAAAATGATTGATAATTCAGTTCTTTTTTCAGATGAATCTCTACAACGAGGTGGTTGCACCACAAACCAACAATCGGAAATCTGAGGATGAGCTACAGCGCTGTTTCAAATGCACCCATAGGGAGGGTGGACTCAGGAAACAGTGTGTCCAGAAATATCCTGGGTAACTCTGTTTCGCGTATGCCTGATGAAAGTGCAGAGAGAAAGAGGTCAGTGCAAAAGAAGTCTGAAGATCTTATTGTTCGTAACGAACGAAAAACACCTGGGCTTAATGCATGACAACTGACACCCATAGATTTGCAGAATACCTCAACAGCACTCTTAATTTGGCAGAGACAAAACCAGATCTGCTTATTGATGTCGATTCCGAGACCGGTCTTTTTGATGTTGTTTCAGATGGGATCATATTAAACCGTTTCGTAAATGCCTTCTACCCTGGCAAGGTATAATTGTGTATTATGTGTATCAACATATTTCAAGAATAAAAATGAATGTGTGCAGGTTAATGAGGCAAAACTGATTCCAAATCCAAAATCCACATTTGAGAAAACGGCGAATAATGAACAGACGGTTGCCGCCATGAAAAATCTGAACATCAAACTTGTCAATATAGAGGCTAATGACATTACCAACAAGAACACAACTCTCATTTTAGGTGTTTTGTGAGTATATCACTCTGTCTCATTTGGATGTTCTTACGGTGCGGCTCTGCTGCAACGTCATTTCCACGCTGGCATGATTCAAATCAGATCGAATTTGACATGCCCTTTGTATTTTATATAGCATGAAGATAACGTCCGTACATCTAGCCGAGACATGCTTCAGCATGAGATTGATGATTCCAGGTGGCAATTGATCAAAAAATCACTGTTGTCAAAATTAGATGATGCACCAATGCTGGATCAGTTAAGAATCCAATTGGAATCACAGAATGAGAACCCCATATCAACACCAGGAGAAGACTTCACACCAGAGAAAGCCCTCTTCTCGTGGTTCAATTGGCATCTCAAGCGCTCGAAGCGCACACAAAAGGTGATACCATCTTGATGTCATCAGGGCATAATGTCATGAAAAATAAATTATTATTTTAGATTTTTTGGGAATCTTTGGCTGCAGATTGAAAGGACAAAAGATTGATCAAGTTTCAGGTGCTAAAGACATTTGGTACAGACACAGAGGACAGTGAAATCTATGCCATCATCTTGAACAAAATCGCACCTGACCACATGACCGACGGTAAATTCAGATTTCAAATTCTCTTTTTGGCGGGAAAATCTCATTTCTTCAGAGAAGCTGGATGAATTATTATCCACACAAGATAAGACTAAGAGGGCCGTCACCATCACAGAGGTCACACCATCACCATTCCATTTTCACTGAAATTTCTAGGTCGCAAAAGCCGCCTTGGGAACGAAAAACTCCATCTTTGTGACCCCCAGAGAAATTATTTCTGGAAATAACCGACTCAATTTTGCCTTCGGTTTGACTTTGTTTAATTTCAGTCCCACTTTAGAGGAGAGATCAAGATCCCGGCCAGAGACACCAAGAACAGAAGAAGCTTCTTCCGGAAAGTGAGGAAATATCAATGAAAATTCGCACACGTCATCGAAATTTCCTCGAAATGACTGATCATGTTTAAGATCTGATGTGAAGACATTGTGGATTACTGGTCCTAGCGGGCAGAGAAAGACCAAAGGAAGTATCTCTTGGCGCCCGAATGGAATCCTCACCATCAACGCAAAACAAGTGAACTTTCGTCCATCTATGAGAACACTCACCGTTATTTTTGAAATTTGAATTCCAGTTTTCGCGGGAAAATTGAAAAAAATCAGGTGGACAAGAAGACACGAGAGGGAGCTGCTGTATTATCCATCGGTCGTCACGAAATCCAAGTGAATTTTCCATCAATTTTTCGTCTCATTGACATTTTTGACAGGTCATCCCCTGCAGTCTGTGGGATTTTGGCCTCAGCGTCAATCCCAAATCTGAGGCAAAGTTAGGCAGTGTGTCTCTTGCCGACTGTGCCATCTATTTCTCGGGCCTTTCAAGCAACGCAGAGGACTCCTTCAAGACATTCTTAGCCCCCTGCAAACGCTACCCAAAGAAGGTGAGTTACATAATCCATTCGGTTCTGACAGGACCAGGAGGTTTGAGCTGAGCGTTTTGAGTGATTCAGAAATAAAGATGGAAATCGCGGATGACACATCTCATTCCAGATTTTTTGTGTCACAAAAATAGAATTGCGACTTTTGGCCAAAAACACACCTCGGGACACATTCCCAAGAACGTGTTGTTCAATTCTTGTGGATTCTTTGTTCATTCAAAGCTGTAAAAAGTCTTGGAATACAGAGTTCTGACGAGAGCAAGCTCTAAAGAAGGAGCCTGTGTCTGCGAGCTTGGTTTTTCTTCTCTTACATCGAAGTAGTCATGGCGATATGTGTCAGTCGGAAGGAAGATAAGTGAAAATTTCGCACGAAGCTGTTTCAGAAAGGTGAGATGGTTGACAGCCGCAGCCTTGAAAACCATCCAGATCGGGTCCTTCGATTGAACAAACGAGTCTCTATAGCAACCGAAGTAATCGGAAGCCAGGTCATTTTCCAGCACAGCAGGCTAAACGATGTCCTACATCTCTCTGGTTCCCGAGTACACTGGCTCCCTTCAGCCCTTCTTGAAGCCTACAAAGGGTGCGACTTGGTTCTAATCGAATCATGACGCATTTTGTCTAAATGCTGACAGGCAACCTCAAGGTCTTCATCATCGAAGGAGAGAATTTGTACCCTAAGGACAAGCTCACCAAATCCTCTGATCCCTTTGTTAGAGTCGGACACAACACCGCCAAGAAGACAAAGGTCATCAAGAGAAACAACATGAATCCTGTCTGGAATGAGACAATGGAGTGTGAGTGTTCAGTCTTATCACCGAGTCTAAGTTGTTCAGGGAACAATGTCGTTTTGCAACACAACCACCAGCTCAAGTTTGAGGTTTTTGACCATGGTAAGCGAGCGACTGCGATTCTTTCTAAGTGACGTAGACATCATCGGCAAGAACGACCGCATGGGTCTCTGCTACGTCTTGACCAACCACATCTTGGCGAATCCAGTCCTTGAGAGGTGCGTTCAATCTTCAACACTGTGATCTAAATATGTTAGATGGATTGCTCTTGTCCCCAGAAGACATGGAGAGAAGGCCAGAGGACGTATCCACCTCAAACTCGAATTTAACCCTGAAACTGTGAGTCGTCCTGTCCCCTATTCAAATTAACTGTTGCCAGCCCAGACCCGTTCCTGAGGCACCTCCCGCTCCTGCAGCACGTCACGAGTGCTCCGAGCCTCTTTTCATGATCCCCCCTCCTCCACCTGTTGTGGCACCAGAAATCTTGGATCTTCCCGACCCAGATGAGGAGGATGAAAAGAAGGTGACATCACTCTACAAAGACTCATGTCAATATTGACGCGTTGTAGAAGAACAAGACTCGCGAGATTGTTGTTCCCGAGCCCGAAAACGCCATCCCCGAGCCTCCTCCACTCCCTGCCTCTCTCCAAGTATGGAGAATTGAGCACGGTAAGGTCGCTCCATGGCCTCGTGAGCAATACGGGTAAGTGGTCTTCGTCTCTGGTTGTATGGTCCTGACCTTTTAAAGAACCTTCTTCTCCGGAGACTCTTACCTCGTCCTGCACACTCAGTACCAGCCTGATGGTACACCTGAGAACACAATCTACAAGTGGGTCGGAAAAGACTCAACCCCCGACGAGGTCGAAGCTCTCCACGCCAATGCCGACGAGCTCGAGAAGGCTGTGGGTGATGACGACGTCGCCACTTCTCTTCAACACCAACACCACGAGTCCCAGGCTTTCCTGGAATTATTCCCGAACCATGCACTGATCTACCTCGATGGTGGTATTGATACCCTCTGGTATGAGAAATAACATTAACATATCATTGAAATTCCGTCAGGAGACCAGATCTCACCAGCCCCACCGTTAGATTGTTGCACGTCAAAGGAAAGAAGTATATCAGAGTGCAGCAGGCACCTCTTAGTGTCAAAGGTCTCAACTCTGGAGACTGTTTCATTCTCGATGCTGGGCTCCACATCTGGCAGTGGAACGGAAAGGATTGTAACGCCGCAGAGAGAAGAAAGGCGACTGAGGTTCTTAGAGGATTCATCAACGAGCGTACTGGAAAGCCCACCACAAAGAACATCGGTGGGATTTTTGCCAGTTTTGTATTTTGCACCGTGCTGACCGAGTCGCAGATGAGGGAGAAGAAGACGACAAGTTCTGGGCTCACTTGGGAGGAAAGGGACCCATCCCCAGTGCCGACTCCGCTGGAGAGGACGAGCAGGTCGCTGAGAAGCACCAAGGAAAATTGTACAGACTGTCTGATCTCTTTGGAGATCTTCAAATGACACTCGTTGCCAAGGGAGAGCACAACAACCAACAACTCCTTGACCCCAACGACGCTTTCATCTTTGACGCAATTGTTGAGGTGAGATTTCCAAGAATTTTTGGCACAAAGTTGACTCGTTGTAGATCTTTGTGTGGGTAGGAAAAGCGTCTTCCAGAGACGAAAAGAAGAAGGCTGTGCACTGGGCCAACAGATACGCTGCCGACAACCGCAGAAATGTACCTGTGACCAGACTTATCCAAGGAGGAGAGAGCTACTACTTCAAGCAGGCTTTCGACTTCTAAATTATAAAATAGTGTTGAATCAGATAGCTGCAATTCACTCTCTGATTAAATTCCTGGTTTCTTCAGTTGTGTTGACACGTTGTTTATTTACAATTCGCAATTTTTAACGATTCTGCCGGAAAGAGGTCAGACCTCACGTGAACACAACAATGAACATGCTGAGGTGCCTCCTCTTCGTCACACTTATTGCAGTTGCAGTGTGCCACAAGAGCCACAATTCACTTGTTGATTTGCAAGTTTTATTAGAGGGAGAGCGTGTTCCTCATATCGATCAAGTTCAATTGGTCGCATCGGTACGTTGATGCATGTTAGGTCTTTTGAATCAAATTTCTCAAGTTTTCAGCCACAAATATTGAACAAGAATGGTGATGTGGCAACTGTTCGTCTTTCTGGCGTGAAGGACCCTCTTCACACAGATATTATCGCGGTCTACCAACCTGCCGACGCCGATATGACAAAGACTTCACCCATCAAATTTCTGGTGAGCTGCGAAGTCCCCTCTAGATGTATTCTGACGAAGTCAGCCTGGTGCATTGTTTGGTGCTGATTATCTCACCACGGGTTCCGCTGCTGTCCAATTAAACATAGTCAACATGCACACCGATGTTTCCTTCGTTTTCTTCAAGAACGGTGAGTCATTTTCAATGCTTGATCACTGACACGTTCATCAGCCTCCAACAATGAAAACATCTGGAGAGATAGTCAATTGAAGGTCGCTGGTAGATCCAACACCATCACCTTTGAGAACTTGCGCCACCCTAATCAAGGTCATCTTGCCTTCACAGGAAATGCAGGAGAGGTCAAGTTGATGTGGGCCTCAGGTTACGAGAAGTCTGAACAGGTGGGACACGACGCAATGTTCAAATTGATTGATTTTCATCCAGAAATGGACCTTCGGAAAAGTATCTCAGAAGTACGACAAGACTGTCTCCCCTCACACTTACACATACAAAGCCTCAGGTAAACTCCCGCCTTTTTTCCCTTTCAAAATTCAAATTACCAGATCTCTGCGGTGCTCCCGCCACCACCTGGGGTTGGAAAAATCCCGGATATCTCCATGAGGCCGTTGCGGTTGTAGAGCCCGGAGTTACGTACTATTACGTGTACGGAAGTGACGTCACTGGCTGGAGTGATGAGGCATCCTTCGTCGGCCCCGCCCTCCCCGGCTCTGACACCCTTCAATTCGTCGCAATAGGAGGTGAAATCTCATGGAAATTTCACAGAGGTTGACTCGTTGTAGATCTCGGAAAGTACCAATCGGATAGAAGCAAGGAGCACTGGGGAGAAGATAATGCTCCATATTTAACAACCCAAGGAATCATCAAAACCGTACAAAACGGCAACGCCTCCATGGTTTTACACGTCGGTGACATTGCTTACGCTGTGGGCTACTCTGCTCAGGTGAAATTTCTTCGAAATTTCGCGGAAGATTCTTAGTGATCCAGTGGGACGAGTTTTTGGACCAGATCAGACCCGTATCCGAGAGCGTACCCTGGATGACTCTCCCAGGTGATGATTCGTGAGATCTCGCATGTGATCTGATGAAAAAGGTAATCACGAGAGGGACTGGCTGAATGGAGCGAGTTTAAACTTGACAGACAGTTTGGGAGAATGTGGTGTGCCATACGAACAGAGGTAATATAATACCTCTATTTTCGTTACGGTTGTGGCACGTCTGCAGAAATACCTTGCGTGAAGAGGATAAACGCTTCTATCAATAAATTCACCGTTGCAGATTCCGCATGCCCACAACAGGAGTGGACAAGCCCTGGTACTCCTTTGAGACCGGACCCGTACACTTTGTGACCATGTCGACAGAGCACAAATTCGACGTATGTCTGGTTGTAGATATCATCTAATATTGAAATCATTAAGGCTGCATCTGAGCAATACAAATGGATCGCGAAGGACCTCGCTTCCGTCGATAGAAAGAAGACCCCCTGGTTGATCTTTTCAGGACACAGACCCATGTACATTGACAGTGACAATAACGACCCCGATGGAGGTGATCATGTCATCATGACATGATGGCATATGATGACACATTGCAGGTGATTTACCCATTGCCAGAGCCCTACGTGCTGCTCTCGAACCCCTCCTCGTCAAATACAAGGTAAGACTTTTCACACCTCCATCATTTTCTAAATGTGAAGGTCGATGTGTGCTTCTGGGGACACCACCACAGCTACCAGCGTACTTGCCCAGTGATCAACGAGCAATGCGTCGCGGAAGGACCCATCCACTTTGATGTCGGAAACGCAGGGTTCGGAATGTCCACCAACATCCAGAAGCAGCGACCCGACTGGAATCTCTTTGTAGACATCAAGGAACACGGATTCAGCACTGTTGTTGTCGACAGAAAGAACTTCAAGTTGTCCTACCACGGCAACCAGAGCGGCGTGAAGGATACCTTGCATCTGACAAAGCCATAAGACTCATAAAGATGTCTATTAATACTCCCCTTAGATGTACACTGTGTTGATATAATTTGCCCGAAGTTTATTATTTTGATGGAGCTGATCCGATATTGTTACAAACTGTTAGGAGTGTGAGACGGTTGTTCACAAACCGGAGTTCTCGCAGCATGAACACATCAATCCATAAACACTTGAACTCTTTTAGGTCTCACTCTATGACTCTTTTAGAGGTGAACACCCTTTTGTTCTTCTGTTCAATTCCGTGCAGGAAGAATGGTCAGTGGAAGTTTTTGGTCTACCAGTGGAAATAAACGAAGGAGCACCCTCATTGGAGACAATTCATGAGGAGAGTGAACAGACACAAGAAGAGGTGGAGAACGAAAACTTCTTCCTTAGAATGTCACTTGAACAACATAGAGAAGCAGTTTAGGTCTTGCCCATCTTTGATTCGAGTCGCGGATAAAAAAGGGCATCTAAATCATTCAATCAGTTGCATTTTCCCGGGAATTTTGATTCAAAGTCCTCCAGCGTTTCTCTCGGTGTTCAACTCAGCCGCGAGCTCCTTCCATGTGAGTGATGTGATCAGAGATAATGACAAAAAACCCGATTTTGTCACATTCATTTTATAAATATCAAGATCTTTCAGAGAACTCAATCGTGGACCAATCTCGGCGCGCATCGTCACCAGTGTCAGTTTGCTTTCTGCAGAAATGAGTCGCAGTCCCTCTCTGTAAAAATTCACCTCGGATGTGTTTCTTCTTGAATGATTTTCTCCAATCTGTACATGTTGGCTCCGGTTTGTGCAGATATTTCAATCCACATCATTTTTGGATTAATTGCCTGCACCTCTTCAACTTTGCTCAGTTGCCAATGTACAAGAACATTCACCTTGTCCTGTAGATTTGAGGAGGGTCGGCGGATGTCCATCTTATTTCCTGCCAAGATGATGAATGAAGGAGAGCTGTCTACAACCGTCAAGATCTCTCCCGCTCTTTTCAGTGAATGTGGAGAGTTGTCATCATAGAGGATGACGATGGCATCAAATTTATCCTCGTCGATCAATCTATTCACATCGTGGCTCTACGAATGTCAGCTCTGTGTAATTGAAGATGCTTACCTCTCCTAAGCCTTCTGTGATGTCAAGGTGTATTCTACCCGCCCAAATTGTTTTCTTATTTCGCTACGCAATGTCATTTGTAGAACAAGTCTTTGCAACAAACTTGGAGGCCGTCTACAACGCTCGATTTTCCCGATCCTTTGCTCCCCACCACCAAAATACGAATAAAATCGCTGTCTAAGTTCAATATTATGGCATGAACCTGCTATCTTACCTTGGTATCTGCTTCGCCTTTTGTCTTCTCTTGAAACAATACATCTCTTTTGCGTACAGTTTATTCTGGTAGAGAATGCGCGAGATATTTTGGGTGTTTTCCATGACTTTGGAAATTTCATTTCCCTGGCCAGGGAATGGCGGAGCCAAAATTGGACGGGGTCAGTGTTTACGTAAGAAAGCCAATGTCACCAATAGTTCAGGTGTTGTGAGATAGAGCATGTAAATTCCTTAATAATGAGCCAGTTTGGATTTATTAATTGTGCAAGTGAGTTTCAGATCCATTATAAACCTATTCGGCTCATTAATTTTATTTCAATGATTTCGTGAGGCCTCCAACGTGTGGGATTCAACATTGAAAAGAATTTAAAATGAAAAGACAGAATGAAAGAGACTCACATGCATCCAAGCCCCCAGACCGGAATCAAGTCTTGTGATACTACAGACTCCGCTCAATACGACCGCTTTCGGATCTCTCAAAAGTCCTCTGGTCAATTCGATCATAGAAGACATGTGTGTCACCGCTAGAATCGACCCATCAAACTCCTTCATCACTTGTTCTAAGTATAAACTGGTTCGCAGCGCTCTTTTCACAAACAGATCCTAGCTCATTCAGTCTGTATGTCTTAATTGACAATTACTTGTGTCTCTTTCTGTGGTAGCTCTTGATTAGATTCACAGTTCACGTCCACCCTTGGAAAATGCTTCTTGAGATCAATTAAAGGTAAAGGTTGTGGGACAGTCTTATGTGACGGCGACCACTCGTGCAATCCATTCTCCACACATATAGAGAGGTTCAATCTGTCAGCAACCTGTGCTGTGTACAGCCGTTTTCTCGTTTGAAATTCGAAACTTGAGGAATTATTTGGATTTGGTTGTATCACCTGTGTCGCAGTCTGTAGAGTCCTGTAAAGAGGTGAACTGAATATCTTTTTAATGCCCGATTCTTGCAGTGCCAGGCTCAGTTTGACAGCTATGATAGATCAATACTACAAGAGTCGGAAAGAAGCACCCTGCTGTTCTCCTAATTCAGAAAGTGGTGGGTCTTGTGGCCGCTCTGCTGTTTTGGACCAATTTCTAAAAACCCAGTCATAACGAGCACCATGTCTTGTGATGTATATTGATGTGGTCTTGTGTCCACCTTTCTCATCATCAATGCCATCGTTGAGGGTCCAAAACTGAAAAACGACCAGTTGTGTTACAATAATGCAAATGAAGAACTGTCACTGTCAGGTGAAGAATTGTTCTGTGATGCTCACCCTCTTCACATTACAGCCGCTCCTGATCGAAGACATGTCAGAATTGGATTGGTCAAATTCGCATGATGGTGTGAACGTAAGTGAGCGCTATTCACAATCTGAGGAAGAACATAAATATAATATATAATTCATCCTAAAAGGATAAAAAGATGATGAATTTGCAAACTCTTCTTTAAACAATTATAATGCTTTGCTTAATTTCGTTTTCAGTTTTGCGACCACTTTCCCACATCAAGCGAAAGACCAGTTCTCCAATCAGCGAAAAGGCCCAAACCCCGCGCAAAAGTCAAACGAGAAGATTTGGCGATTTTGTTCCCGCGGGTGTGTCAACATCCAAAGTGCGCTAATAACCGTGATTCCTCATCACAACAATTTTGCAGCAGCATTTCGAAGCAACAATGAGAGCCGTCCTTCTCCTCTTGACTCTTTTTGCCCTCGCGTCCGCCCGCTGCTGGCAAGTATGCTCTAATGGATCCTGCGCCACAGTCTGCGATCCCTCCAACTTGCGGATTAACAACCTCGGTCTGTCTGCCTCCCATTCCAGTAACTCTCAAGCTCCAAAGGGTGTGAAATCCCCTGTCTTCCTCTTCTGAAATCTTTGCAGGTTATTGTTTCAAGGTCTGCAATGATGGTGGGGCATGTGTGGAACAGTGCTCAAAATACGCTGATGGAGTGATCATCTTCAATCAGTACGGTCTCAGTATCCAACCACAGGCGATACAGGATAATCGTAACTAAGCGTGCTCGCGCAATAAATCATTTACATCTTTCCGTTTAAACTTTTTATTGCAAAATACCAGAGGTGAATAAGGCAGAGCTCAGGACCTAATTTTCTGTATAAATCCCTTGATGAACCCAATGAGTTGTGTCCTGACTGTGAACAATATGCACACTATGCACACCACAAAAGTGATCGCGTGGATGGTAACTTGTGCGGTGACGAATCCTTCTCCGGAAGTGTCGTCTTCATCTTCGTCCGTGCTTCTGGTGATCTGTTTCAACATGTCGAATAATGCACCAAGACATAGGACAAATAGACACCACGACTCTAACCACCTGTTTGCGTCAATCATAATGACGTCATGTTGAACATCACCTTCCCATAATGTTGCGTATCGGTCTAAAGATCAAGTTGGACGCCAGGAAAACAATACACAGCCCAAAGGCGATGTATTGCCTCACAGGTGGTGGCACTACAACCGCCACTACAACGAGAAGAATCCTTCTTGAGATGGAGATGCTTTCCCAGAACCTAAATTTCTCTTTGTAGCACCCTTCTAGGACCTTCAGCGCCTGCTTTGCGCCCGGAGATACGTGTTCCTGTTGTCTTAGCTTACGCCTCAAAACCATCAAGATGGCGGGAAAAGGGACGAGCACCACGGAAAAGAAAGCTCCCACAAAGATCTGCCACGGTGCGTAGCATTGTACAGATGCATCCAAAAATAGCCGCATCTCCCCCCTCATTTTGACACAGAATAGGAGTTGTAGACAGACGGTGAGGCAGTTTCCAAACACGAATAGACTTCCCGCCACGACACCGTTGATCCAGGGGAGATGTGGGGGGTCCACTGTCTGTGTGGGGATAGCTTGTTGTGGCTGGTTGTGGACAGTGTTCTCTGGATCTTCTTCATGAACCATCTCGATATCTTCCTCCTCGCTAAGAGCCGTGTATTTTCTCGGTAATAAACGTACCCCCGCGCTGATCGCCAATCCCACGGCCGCAATCAGAGGAATCAATATCACCAGTCCAATGCGTAACTCGGATTTTCCACGAAAATCCTGGTCCCTCTGCAGACATATGGAGGAGCTAAAACTTGTTCCGTCCAGCTCGTTGCCTCTTGTCCCCAGCAAGACACCAGATAATACAGATTTGGTCATGTCGGGTGCAATCAGTGGGAAGGTCTGCATGAAGAATACGAGTGACTTCCATTCTGATCTGTCTCCCACTGGCAGGTTGTAGAGGAAAGTCAGATATCCCAGGGGAAGGGCTAAAAATAGCGGTAGCCAGAATAATGTACAATGAGAGTTGTCGATGCAGGAGCTACTGAACATGGAGAGACTCGTGTTTGTGGGGCAAGTGCCACATAAAGGTCCTGGACATTTTCAATTCCGGACTCAAATAATGCTGTGGTGGTGATGCTGAGATAGCTTGAAAACTCACCTTGGCGGGAATTTATGCACGAAGAATTCCAAGCGTGTATCAATTCGTTACAATATCTTGACGGACATTTCCTCGAATACCAAGTCATGTTTCCCTCCGCTGACTCATCAAATTGTACATCAGCCCACCTCTCTCCCGCTACATTTATCTTGTACATTCAGAAATTTCGCAGGAATTTCATGTCACTAACCTCACCGCTCCTGTGACTGCAAATGAACCCGCTCGGGCAATTAAAGCACTGAGGGTTATGTATCACGTTGTCACGTGACATCCCTCCGCTGTACATGGTGTACATTGAGACAGAAGCGTTTCCACAATGTCGACATCCCAAAATCTTTCCATGATTTTCCTTGAAGAAAAGAGATGATTTAGTGCACACAAATTCATTCCGCGAGGCATTGTAGACCTTGTGAATCTCAATGATTATTCTTCGTGAATCGTCTATCTACAACGCTCACCTGTGAGACCTGTACAGAAAGCGATGACGTCAGCACGGTGTTGTCGTAAAAGTTTAAGCGGTCCGCGTCTATGGTGGCTGAATTCTCCAGTAGATTCTTGGACATGGTGAGGTTGCCTTGGTCAGATATTCTGCTGTAGACGGAGGATAATCCCCCTATGTTCTTAAAATAGCATTGACTGAATGTCACGTTTAGATGTCCTGCCAGAACGATGGCGTTGTTCCTGGGGGTCATACTATCCGTGAACCTGAACAAATTCAGTCTCTATGGATTCAGAACTGTCAGAAACACGTTGAAAATTCGCGGAACTTTCTCTATGTCAAGTTTATCATATTGAAATAAAAAATTCTGACCTGTTGTTTAAGAGAATAGAATCGCACGGACCGTCTGTCTCGACAGAAAGCAGGGGTGATCCCTCCCTCCCTCGGTATATTCCGTAAAAAGTATTGTCGACAATATGTACATCCCCCTCTACGTCCACTAGGCCCAGAGAAGATTCCAAGAAATTGTTCCGATGAAACAACAAACTCCCGCCACTTCCATAATTTTGAATTTTGAAGCGTGTACTCCTCACTTCGTTGTTTTGGAAATGCAGCCGGGGTTGGTCTTGAGTTTTCACTGAAAATTCCGTTGTTGTCCTGAGGTGAGGTGGTCCCATTTGATTGAGACCGAATGAATTTCCGCTGAAATTCCCTTCTGCGTTGTGATCCATGTTAATATCCACTCTGGTACAATTGTAATAATTGTCGACAGACGTAATATGAGATTTCACTGAAATTTCCAAGCAATTTCCACCCCCAGTAAAATTGCTCTTCTGTACAGCTAGAGTATCCACATTGGAGTTGATGAATGGTTGTGTGTCTTGTGGGTGGCTGTGAAGTGTCACATTATAGAACTTCAATGCTGTCGTCAGTTCTAAATTCATCGTCATGTTTGTGCATCCGTAAATCTGTTTCCTTCAGGGTTGATTGAAGATTATGGAAACATAATATATAATAGAGACCAGCTGCAATCACCTCTATGTTGTTGAAAGACACGTTTGGGCAGGATGTTATGTGTAATGGAAGAGTGCATTTCAGAGCGGACTTCTTTGGCACTCTGCCAAAATCGGTGCCATTGATTTGAAAAGAGAGACCTCTCGTACTGGCTTGTATTTTTCCTGAAGAGAAGGGAACTTGTGCTCCCGATACACATATGGTGTAACCATCCTTCAATCTGTCCCGTCTTAGAGGATGAAACCATTGTCTGATCATCAAGACTCACTGATCAAAGGCATCATTTAAATTAAGACACGCAGTCTTCAAAGTGTCCCCACAAGGAGACGAAGGCAGGGTATACGGATCGTCACTCACGTATAAGTTGCAAGCGTATATGTGGCCCAACAACAGTGAGAGGAGAGCAGCTCTCATCTGTGGGATCTGCTTCGTCGTGCCCTTTTCTCGTTTCGTTTCGGTTACGTTTTATCACAAGAGCGAAATTAATCACTGAGCGAACTGGTCCAATTTCGGCTTGGAAGAAGCCCTCATTCAAGATTTCATCTGATGATAAAAATTATGGTGGTGTTCAGTCTTTTTTGGTCTCTTGTTTTCTTCTGGTATCATTTTGGTCTCTTTTTGTTCTTGTTGAATTTCAATTGGTGGTTTAGACAGTATAATATAATATAATATTGTAATTTCTTCATACATAATATGCTATCTAAGAGGACACTAAAAGCATAAACATAACAATATAGTGTTGTGTTATGGCACTTAAGACAGCTGCAACAAAGAGGTCACAATTATCAAGCAAGCTAGTTAAAATACAAAAAAACGAGTATTATGGTCTTAGCCTGTCTTTTTAGACAAAGTAAGTTCTTTATTACATTGTAAATGCTAAGAATGTTGCATTGTAAACAGTCAGCAACACCATCTTTGTCTGTACCTGTATAAAGCAGAAGATGGAAAGAGAAATATCATTTAAGAACAAAAAATTATTGCTTTGCACACAAGCCAAATCCTTATTTAAAGTGTAAACTTCTAAAAAATTACACAACAGATATCTGTATAATGACAAAAGAGAGTATCAATCTAGCTCCTTACTAACTGTTCCTTTGTCAAGGACAGATTATTTTTGGTAAATGATGTTTCTTGGAATATATATATTAATATGATTCATATTATAATTATATGGGAATTTATATTATGGAGGAGCAAGCAGAATATGGTGTTGTTGGCCATCTTTTATTTTGACCAAACATCATTCTGGTACACAGCTCCCTGTCCAAGTTTCATATTTCTATTCGGTCTAGATTCCCAAGCTGTTCCTCCATTCCTCTTGAGGAAATACTTGTATTGAAACTGGCTGGAAGTGGGGAAGTACACCACACCTGTCCACTGGCTCGGATCTGCTGAACTGTTGCGTTTGAGTTTGCGTGTGTTTATTTTTAGAAGAAGAAATATACCTCTGCTGGAGGGCGAAGGCTTTGTCAGTGTTCCAGTTTCCAATAGAAGAGGAAGATCCCACCACATATATAGCTGTCACACCGTTCTCAGGCTGTTTGGACAATGTAAAAGTGACGGAAACCTGAACACGTCATCCTAATATGGGGTCATCTCCGTACCTCTCCTGGAGGGGCGGTGGGGACAACTGTGCTCGTTGTAGATGATGGTGGGGTATCAGACTGAACGTAGAAGGCGACAGCGTCGCGCCTGTTGACAGCGATATTGGCTCTTCCAGAGCCATCTACAACGATGGTCTGCCCAGAGCACCCACCATTAGAAGGGTTCTGTGAATGTATGATGTCGCAATCTGAACGGAATCAACCCTATTTTGCAAGACGATGATATCATACTGACATTTTCCGGCGGGGAGCCCGGTGTTCAATTGAGCGTTCCAGGTTTGGTCTTGGTTGTTTACTGCGACGAAACCCACATTCCCTCTGCTGAAGGCAATCGCCTGGTTACCATTGCTCGCCTGATTAATCAATCTCTGTCCTGCGAGTGTGAGCATCCTCGTTGTAGATGCGAGATGTCGCACCTTTTACTGCGTTGTGGAACCCAACCATATTCGCGATGGCAATATCTCTGTGATCACATCTCCAGACGTTTCCGCATTGTACATCATTCGTGTGTTCTACGATTCTCAGAACGTGTCGTTGTAGATGTCGACCTCACCCCCTCCCGGAGCCCCTTCATTGAAATCCCCGAAATTATATCCAGAGTATACGGTGGGTGTCGAGTAACCATATGCCAACAGAAAAATATGTGCCAGAACGAATCCATTATTCGCCGACTTGTAAGACAAAGTACTCCCATCCCTCTCCGTGTCGTGCTGACATCGTGTCAGAAGATATGATATCTCGAAATATTCACATCTGTGACAAACACGTTGGCCTTTTCTGATGGAAGGTATCCGGCACCCCAATTGGCCCCCCAGGGTTTGTTCTGATCGATCAATGATGAGATGCCATCATTTTCAAAGAGCCTCTTGAGGTCTCTGCTGCCTTGGAAGACCATCACGTTGCCTATGTCGGTGTACATAGAGGGTTGAACCGCCTCCCCGTACCCAAATATCACCTGAGGATGTATGTCAGCATCTGAATGGAAGGTGCATCATGCATGTGAAGAAACCTCTTGGGTCAGGAATGGGTATTGTTTAAGAGGGGCCATAAAAGCTTTTATGTTGTTGGGGTCCATATGCTTCGCAGCGTCCAGTCTGAAACCGGCGACACCTGCGAAATCTCAATGAACTTTCACGAGTTGTAGATGAGTCATCACCTATGTTCATGAGGTCGGATAGGTACTGCGAGTGTTTCTTCTGGACGTAAGAAGTGTCAGTCGCCAGATCTGACAGGCCTGACAGTTGACAGGTCCACACCTTTTAATGTGAATAAAGAGATGGAGAACAATCGCACCTCCGTCTCGTTCTTGTAGTTATTTATGGCGTTCCCCTTTGTCCCACAGTAATGGAAATCTGGCGGTGTCAGATGTGACACTCTGACACATAACACATACTGCCGCTGCCGTACCCCGCGAATGGGTAATTGTAGTTGCTGAAGTCGTGACCGTCAACCCCGCGGCCGCTCATACCAGTCATGTGATTCAGCACAGCGTCCACCAGTATCTTCAACAACATCAGTCACCTTTAAGACCTCAAAGAAAGAGGTTATCTTCGGGCCAGTGGAAAGATGTTGATTAACCTATCAAGTGAAATGTCTCACTTTTACACCGGC
This sequence comes from Protostelium mycophagum, assembly GCA_002081555.1. Classification (NCBI taxonomy): domain Eukaryota; phylum Evosea; class Variosea; order Protosteliida; family Protosteliaceae; genus Protostelium; species Protostelium mycophagum. The sequence goes on along the minus strand of MZNV01000757.1, from coordinate 8,018 downwards.
ATTATTGCAATCTTGGACCATCTTCACGAATTGATCTCGGTTTCCTCTCTTTCCGCTAAGTTCATAAGACACCGGCTGATAACTTGTCCACCACTGATTTCCTTGCACGTGTTCCTGCGGAGGAGATACCTGCACCGATCACACCACGTTTTGTGTTTTGAAAACGGACCTGTGCGTATCCGAAGCCTAGAGGGCCGAGAACTTGCACGCATTCTCTCCCTACAGATTCCCAGTTCCATTCGAAGAGCTGAACGATGACGTCCTTCTCTGCAACCGATGCAGAAAGAAACAGGATCAAGAAGAAGATCTTCATCTGCTTGTCTGTCCGTTTTGAAGTGTTGTTTGTAGAATGACAAAAAATTTTGTCTCGTGAACAACCGAGACGGAGGGTACCATTAACGCAACATTACGCTTGTTGCTCATTCCATTCTTCCGCCTGACACTCGTCACGCATTGCCCCTTCATGTGATTTGCACATAAAATGAATCATCATCATTAAATTCAGGTTTATCACACGATTTTTGGAGGAACAGCAGTGCTCGACTCAACCTAAAAAAGAACAGAGAATCCTCCAAAGTTAAGAGATGTGTTGGCGTAAAACTTTCTTCAGATATGGGTCTTTGTGAATTGCCGACGCAATCTCCTCACGTGACAACTTCCCTATCGCCGGTGTCAGATAAAATATAAATAAAATGATGCTTGCAATTTTGTGATTTTTATGTTTGAAAAATTCAACTGTTGTTCGAAAGAAAGTTTTGGGGTTTTTTAAATGTTGAATAGATCTAAAATTCAATAAAAAATTGAATGTAAAATCCGATACCATCTAAATTTGTGTCGATATAAGCTACCAGCTTACTGACCACTTCCGTGATCTGTTCGTGTTGTTCTGGGGTGTATCTTCCCTCCTGTACAGAGGATCAAATTCCATTTTTATTGAAAATATTGCCTTGCGGCGTCCTTGTGAGATTCTTATAGACTTGATATCGGTGCCAAACCTGAAATTGAAAAACAAACTCACCGCTTTCGCTTTGGTAAGCGCAAACTTTAATAGTTCATCTTTCGTGATCACCCCATCACCGTTTTCATCGTATATTGATATACAGACTAGAAGAAGGTCAATTTGATTTTTTGGAAGTTCACTCACGCGCTGCGAATTGCTCTGGCGAGATATCCTCTATTTTAGGATACAAGAGCACCAATACAAACTCTTCAAATTCCATGATGCCATTCTTGTCCTTGTCAATCATTCTAAACATGTTTCGGGCATCGATCTCTCTCCCTTTGATTCGTGAGCCTGATTGAGTGATACAATCCCATCATAATCATGAGCGTAAGTGAGCATTTTCGAGGCTTCACCTGTCCCAATCTTATTCTCCACCATGAAGCTGACAAACTGGCCTTCTGACATCGTGCCAGTCGACGTGATCTTTAGCCATACTTTTTTCCTTCGGATTGTCAATCACACTTTCCGTCATCTCGATTCACCAGTGTAAAATGTCCTTCTCGGGTATCGTCCTTCCCGCTCTGGATTGTATATGCTCGAACTCCTCTTTAGACAGCTTCTCATTGCTGCATCCCATTGTCGCTCTGTTTGGGAATCGGTTGTAGAACGCTATATTTGTCAGCTTCCACAAAAAATATCTGGACGCACACAATCTGCACGCGACATTCTTGGCACTTTCTCAAGCATGTCCAGTTGAGGGCGCTGTTGAAAAGCTGCCGCAAGTGGTTGAGCCTTCAGGGAAAGTGATGCATTTTGGAAGAAGAATCTGGGAATCTTCTCATTTTTCGGTCAGCAGTGGTCCAAAATGTTTGAATTTCACTCCAAATTTCTCCAGGAGGAAGGATCACTCCACGCAATTCGACAAGAAGGAAGTATATTTTCAAAGCACACACCGAACACAATCCGCATACAACGACCAAACAATCGACGTCAAAACAAAGAGGAAACAAGAACACAAGCAAATACAAGATGGTACACGTGAACCCTAAAGAAGATAAAGATTGGCAAGAAGTTACCAGGAAGAGCTTTGGATCGAGAACAAAAGCTGCACTTCGTCTCAAGAGACCTCAGTATGAGAGCAACATCAACTTCTCACAATCTGCGATGTCACGCTCCGGGAGTTGGGACCAAGGCTTGAACTTCAAATCGAGCGAAGAATCAGAGATAAAATCATCATATGAACCGATCGTGCCAAGAGAGTTAACGCCAGTCGATTCGTCATTCATCGGCAAACGGCCGCTATCTAGAGCTGAAATCGCACGACAGGAGAGAGAACAACAACGACAACAGTAAATAAAGTAAATATGTAGAGTGACGAATCAGATCAATTATCATATGATCATGTTGGTTGTAGAATAGTATCGCTTTTGTTGTTCTGTTTTGTTTTGAAAGCTTTTTCCAACATGAACACGGGCACGATGAAGATCTATCACGAGAGACAATCGCTCCAGTTTTGTGCTCAGCACGCTTTGAACAACATGGTAATTCCAATGGATGGAATCCCCTCAATCTCACAGAGTATCAGTTTCAAAAGGAGGCCTTTACAAAGAAAGACCTCGATGCCATCGCAGTTCGCATGGCGAACGAGATGCCAGGCAATGAAAACGTGAGATTGTTTCAATCATCTGCCCCTGAACAAAGAATAGAAGAGTTCGATCGTTAATCATTTTAAGAATCCACACAAGAGTCCTCTGTGAGTTTATTCGATTCCATCGTAAAACATTTCACCATCTCGATCGAAAGATTTTCATCTTTCTGAAAATCATAGAGGGACAGGGAATTACGATGCCAATGTCATCTTTGCCGCCATCAAAGAGCAGGGTTGTGAGACTGTTTGGTTCGATAGGAGAAAAGATCCCTCTTCCATCGACTTCGATAACATTGTAGGACTCCTCATCAACTCCACGACGAAAAGGATCTTTGGAATGTTTTCAACTAAACATTGGTTCTCCATCAAGAAAGTAGAGGTGGGTGGTTTCTCTTTGTACATATGATCATCTCATTCGATTTCTTGTCTGAATCATCTCGCTTTTCATCTCCTTTATCTAAAATACTTACATAGTTTACATTCTTATATTATAAATGATTATAATCTAAAGTCTAAGTTGGCAAGAACGTAGATCATTTTTATGATATCTTATATTTTCTTTTGTGACATCATAAGGGTGTGTGGGTCAATCTGGATTCTTCCCTAAGCCTCCCAGACGCGTATAAAGACGAGCGAGAGGTTATTGTAGATCGTCGACACGAGAAATTGACTCGTTGTAGTTGGTGGAATATTTAATTCGAATAGAGAAGGACAAGAGCGCAGAGATACTCATCATCGTGGATCCTGAACATTCGAATGGATACCGCACAAAGACTTAAGTTACATTTATGGAGCTCATCCACGAAGCAGCACACCACGCAGTAATTCTGGCCGTGTATAAAGATAAATATTTTCCCATTTTTAGAATTATAAAAATAGGGGTTGTTCATGTCGTAACGAATTTGGACTAACTGCCTCTTATCGTGTCTTTTTACGGTAACTGCCACAATTTTCAGAGTTTATCCAAAAAATGTCAAAATCACCTTAAATCGCTGAGCAAGGCAGCGAGAAAAGAGTGCAAACGGTCACAATATTGATCATAATATGTATCCATGCAATGCAATTTATTCAATAATACTTGTATTTGGTCACGTGACCAATTTGGACGAACCAAATTTGCGGGATAAACCAAGATTTTGGAACAAATTGTGAAACTGTCAGTGATGGAGAAGGAGAGGAGGGCTGGCCACCCCAGCAAATCGCCTCCATTAATGCTGACTTTCCATCCAAAGGTTTAGGGTTTTCCTCAACCCAAAATTAGAGTCTGAAAATGGCACACTTGGTCGCATAAGAAACCAACACTCTGCTTAAAAACATAAAATACACCTCATCATATTCAATTTTATCTAAATCAAGAGGACAGCCACCAAAGCGGTGACACCGACCACCAGGCTGGCAGCCGATGACTGATCTCTCTGGAAGGTGGTGGGTGCGCTGTTGTCCTGCTGCGAAGTTGTTCCCACAGCCTCTACAACTGTTGAGGTGGGTGTCACCACGACGACTGATGATGTCACGGGGACTGCGGTGGGGACGACTGTGTTTACGGGGCTGCTCGATGTAGATGGAGCGGGGGTAGAGGGGGTGGGGGTAGAGGGGGTGGGGGTGACGTCCACAGCGGAGGTGGTGGGGGGGACGTTGACGGCAGAGGAGGTGGGGGGGACAGCCACAGCAGAGGTGGTTGGGGGAGTGGGGATGGGAGTTGGGACTCCACCATCGCACTGCACCATGGAGAAAGATTTGGCGGAACCGTTCTTGTAGAAGATACCAAAGTTGGCCTCAATGGGACCGGTGGGACCAACCTTGGTCAATTTCCAGGGCTCGTCGAACATCTATAGAGGTCAGAGGAGGTCATGATAAGATGTCTAAAATACCTCGTAGTAAAAGTATGGGATGTTGTTGGCATTAGCCCAGCAGACAAACTGGCGGAAGTAGACTCCGGCGTTGGCCTCATCGGCGATAGCGGCGTTGGTGTTGTAACCGCCAGTTGGCCAGCCGACCTCACCGATCCAAACGGGCTTTCCTTGTGCAAAGTTCTTCTGGATGTCGTAGAAGGCACCTTGTGTGGCGGGAAGAGCTCCGTTAACATCTATGCCCATCCAAAATGGGAAATAGTTGTACATGTAAATGTCTTGTACGGAGCGGATGTCTCCCCATCTTGGGTCTTGGGCGCCGATGGCATCAACGTGGGTGACGGGGGTGGTGTAGCCTTTAGATCTCAAGTAGGCTTGGACCTGTCAATCATGTCAGACGACAACAGCCTGGACAGACAAATGTTTCCTCACCTGCTTGATCTGGCTGACAATGGTCTCGGCTGTGATGGCGGGAACATCACCTCTGTAGAGGTCCTCTGTTCCGACAGAGATACCAAGAACGTTGGAGAGTCCATATTCTTCGGTCATGCTCTTTAAGACGTTGAAGTCTCCGTCGAACCATTTGGGATCGGCTGTGAGGCCCAAAAAGAGGCCCATGTTGTACTTTTGGGTCAGCTTAAGAGCTTGGGGTCCTGCAAGGCACTCTCCGCAAGAGTAAATCTTGACTGCGCGAGCATATGTGGACATGTATTGGAACTCTGACTCGAATTGTTCTGGTGATTTACAATCGGTGGCATCATTCCATGTCTGGTCGAGTCGGTGGCCCCAGTTGACTCCTCTAAGGATCTGTGCTGCGCTACAGCTGAAGAGCATGAGCAGCGTAAATAGTTTCATTTTCATCGTGTTGCGTGTGTATCTGGCTTCGTGAACGTGGATAATGAGAGGTCGAGGTCCTTGCTTCTGGGCCGAACCACGTTCATCGGAACGGAACGAGGGAGTTTTCGCTCGGTTTTCCTTCTCTTACCAAATTTCAACGGGTTCTACGAGCGAAAAAGGAGAACAGCATCTGAACGCGCTAAATTGACAACAGCAGCGTAAGATGTTGGTGATACTTTGGTGATATCTGACAAACCTCGAGACAAAACAAGAGGCAACAGACCCTGATATGTGGTGATGTCTACAACGTTGTTTTGTACCAATAATTATACCCTTTTCAAAATAATAATTAATATGTGATATCCCCGCAGTAGTGCATCACAAGAGGTGCGAACTTCTCTCTCACCATGCAAGCCGATGTGGTTTGAACAAATGAACGAACAAACTTGCAGATATAATTACTTTTCCACCTATTTCACTTGGATCCAACCAAACATTGAGACTAAATATGTCTGCGATGTATTGCCATCTGAATCTACATCAATCACAGGAGCATTTCGCCAGAATAGTCAAAAAGGGTGTTTACAATTCATGAAAGGTCATCTGATGCACTTTCTCAGTATTTTCAAATGTGAAGAGTTCGAAGAAGCACTCAAGTAGGCGTCATCAGCCATCGAACATATCGATTTAGTTAATTAATGCCGTTTATTAATTTAAATTATACCCGATTGTAAAATTGGAATGTCGTGTAGAACATTCCCGACGTCACGCTTCCACGGTTGTTACCGTGTTTCGCCCATTTGTCAATTTCTGTGGCAGTTTCATCATTTTTCAAAGGCCATGTCCAGAGGCCTCGTCTTACTCGCTCTTCTTGCGACGGCTGCCGCTCAGGCGAACTGCACCTACAAGAATGAACAGAAATGGACCGGATGGAACTTTTACGACCAGGTGACGTCTTCATCCGTCTCATAGAGACTGAATCTTGCAGTTTGATTTCTGGACTGATGCAGATCCTACACATGGACACGTTCAATTCCAAGGCAGAAGTCCCGCACAAAATGCCGGGCTCATCTCTGTAAACCAACAAGGACAAGTTTACATGGGAGTTGATTACAAGAACAACCAGCCTGAAGGAAGACATGCCATCCGCCTTCAATCCAAGCAGCAGTTCACCACAGGTGATACAGAAAAGAATCGGACCATATCTGACCATGCTAGGGCTCGTCATTCTCGATCTGGCACACATGCCAGGAAGTGTTTGTGGCTCATGGCCCGCCTTTTGGACTGTCGGCGACAACTGGCCCAACGGGTATTTATTTAACATCTGCATTTTGTTCTAAGAAGAACAGAGGAGAGATCGACATCATCGAGGGAGTAAACAAGCAGGACAGAAACCAGATGACTTTACACACCGGTGCCAACTGTGCCATGGGAAACAGGTGAATAGTAGACGGAATGAGTTTGTAATAATATGTCGCAGATGGCAGACTGGCAGCACTTACGGATCAAACTGTGATGTCAGCCAGACAGGAAATGCTGGTTGTGGAGTCGGTTCTGGAAAGCCCAACTCTTACGGAGATAACTTCAACCGTAACGGTGGAGGTACTGCTCATTTTTAGATAACCCAATCGGTTTACATTTTCTTCAGGAGCTTACGTAATGGAGAGATCATCCGACAGAATCAAGGTCTGGTTCTTCCCCAAAGGCAAATACCCCGCTGACCTTCTGAGCGGAAACCCCAACCCATGTGAGTCCATGCGATCCATTTTCGAGATCACTGATCCAAAAAGGCAACTTTGGACAGCCTGATGCCGACTTCCCTCTTGGCAACCAATGTGGAGCTTGGCATTTCGGACCACAGAGAATCATCTTCGACATCACCTTCTGTGGTGATTGGGCCGGAAACGCCTATGGAGGCTGCGGTGGCGGTATGGCCGACTGCAAGGGCTTTGTCGGCTATAACCCCTCTGCATTCAAGGAGACCTACTGGCTCATCAACTCTCTTCGCCTCCTCCGTCGCGATTAGGTGTCTGTCAACAATAAAAAAAACGAAACCCTTTCTTGAAGTTCTGTTGTCAGGTTCATCCTGGAAATCTGCGAACCTCAGTATTTATAGAATTCTCTTCTACTTACAGAGAAGACAGCGTCTGTTTAGGGAGCCTACAGCCGCCCAGGACTGGTGGGAAGGACTGAAGTAGTACAGCCAGCGCAGAGGTGTTGTGACTTGTGGCCTCTCTGATAGAATTTTTTTTCGCATCATGTGGGCTGATGCACTGGGCTGTCAGGCATCGATGACATAAAGAACGAATAAATTAATATAATTTATTTGCAAGTCGCAACAACGTTTAAATCAACGTTGTTGTTTATTTATTAAAGTTTGCAAAGTGTCAGGCATTGATGACATAAAAAGAACGAATAAATTAATATAATTTATTCACAAGTTGCAACGACGTTTAAATCAACGTTGTTGTTTATTTATTAAAGTTTGCAAAGTTACGCGTGCACATTTACAACGCGCAACACAGAAATTAGGAAGATTTAAGTGTTCATGGAACGGCCATTATGGCCGAGTAATAAAGCACTTGAAGCGCAATGTCCAAATTTCAGGACTGTCTTTGAGTTTATCTTTTCTCTTTGTTGTTCTTTCTCTCTCTTTCTATTCCTTTTCGTGTAAGTATACACAACACATTCTAATATTCTTCAAGTCCTTTACAATTTGGAATGGAGGGTCCACCCTTAA
>MZNV01000752.1:0-28782 GCA_002081555.1 Protostelium mycophagum | reverse complement strand
ATCCCACCCGATCAACAGAGACTCATTTTCGCCGGAAAGCAATTAGAGGATGGACGCACACTTAGCGACTACAATATTCAAAAGGAGTCTACTCTCCACTTAGTTTTACGTCTCAGAGGAGGAATGCAAATCTTCGTCAAGACCCTCACTGGAAAGACAATCACACTCGAAGTAGAGAGCTCAGATACCATCGACAATGTAAAAGCCAAGATACAAGACAAGGAAGGAATTCCCCCTGATCAACAGAGACTCATCTTCGCCGGAAAGCAATTAGAGGACGGCCGAACCCTCTCAGACTATAACATTCAGAAGGAGTCTACTCTTCATCTGGTTCTTCGTCTCAGAGGAGGAATGCAAATTTTTGTCAAGACTCTCACCGGCAAGACAATCACACTCGAGGTCGAGTCTTCAGATACAATCGACAACGTTAAAGCCAAGATACAAGACAAAGAAGGCATCCCACCCGACCAACAGAGACTCAACACTGGTTCAGACCTGAAAAACAAAGATCACGTGATCTACTGGAAAAAAGCAACGAAATTTCGGTGGTCACGTGACATTTACAAACTGCAAACCACAGAACTTAGACAACGCACATACACAACACACATGTTCGGAAATAACGCCAACCCTGATCAAGGAGAACTCCACACCACTGGAGTGATGCCAGCAGCAACCAGCCAACCTGCATTTTTAAGACAAGCCGCACCAGCAAAGAAAGACCCCAACACAGCAGAGGCCATCTCTAATCCCGTCAGAGGAGATCAACAGGTGCACGATACAAGGCCAGATGCTCAGAGATGAAAGATCGAAACAACTACGTCATCATAAAGAGTCCAAATCACACGTCATTTATTTCTTGGGATTTTTCGGTGATGCCGACTTGAATACATTATTTTGCAACTCCCATTCTCTCTTGAAAGCGACGACGTCTTTCTCTTTGATGGGTATGGTTGGTATCAATCTCATCAATGCATCGCATTTCTGCCTATCGTCTTGGTACATCTTTTCCATGTCTCTGATGTGTCTTAATACTCCTTCAAAGGGTTGCTTCATGATGTGTTCTGGATGTGGTCAGCATGTGCGATTCTGTGTACAAAAAACTTGCAGCGGAGCTGCATTCATTCAACACGATTCGCCTTAAGAGCACCACGTAATCCTGCACAAACGCGGTGCACTACGGAAGACCCTGTCCATTAGAGCTTGCCAAAAGGCACGGCATCTACGCGGCAAAGCCGCGCACGTACAATATCAATCCACATGTTGTGGTGCTCTCTCGTTTCTTATGCTTCTTTGCTGCAATTTACGATGGGCATCTGTAGTTCTTCGAAATGTCACCTTTGTCAATCTTGAACAATGCTATTGCGGTCGCGAATATCATTCTCCATCCTTGCAAGAAGAACAAATCCCTGAAAACGATCATTCTCCATCATTCATCTACACAGTTGTAGAGACACGAGATACGCACCAGATACGCTTGACGAGATGCATCGGCAGAGAGACAGAAAATAACGTGAGGAACCTATCAAAGCGTCACCATGGTTACGAAAAGCGACACCGCGGTAACGAAGGCGTCTTCATCACGGTAACTACCGCAGAAACTCACCATTGCGGTGCAAACATCTCCGTCTCCACTTGATTTGTCACCTGCATTTATTAAAAAAAATTTTTATTTTCAGATCTACTCACGAAATGGTTGAATAATGCCGGTTCGTATTTTTCGAATAATTTTCTAAAGATATATATTTTTTTCTTCAGCCCTGGAAACCCAGCACTGTACATGACTGTACTCTTCAGATCTATTTCTCCACATATCGTGCTTTTTTAATATTTTATTATTGATATGATCATGACTGGATGTATTTTACACATTTTAAATTTCATTTTCGTGATTTTCTTTTTTAAGATATTATTTCTTACCCTCAAAATCAAACTGATTCATTAATTGAACAAGTAGGTAGAACGCATTCTGTAATCATCAACATCATCATGTTCCATCAGATGCACAGATGCACTCACCTGATCCTCCAACACTGTGATCATGAGTCCTGCCAGAAAGTTACATCCTTGTGCGTACTCTACAGTGTCGTTGTAGGCGCAGAAGGCACGGAGGACGTTCCCCAGACTTTCAGACCTGTCACACGTGTCAATATGACTTTGTATTTTCTGACATGAATCGCGAGAATTTTTGTACCAGCAGCAGAGCTGCAGAATTAAACATGCAAGGTTCTAACAATCCTCTGGCACTTTATGAATGTCGACACCAAGTGTCAAAATGACATTTATGACAGACATACCCGCTTTGTGTGATGAAATCTGGATGATCTGGGAAAGTCCTGGGAAGATCTAAACTGATCTGTATCTCTTGTTCCTCCGGTAACTTCTTCTGCAAACACCGCTGTAGATCGTCTCAATCGATCGAAACGATAACAGCGTTGTAGATGGAGTTGTAGATACCTCGTATAATTTCGGGTCTTGTTGTTTCAGATAAGACACGTCTGCGAGCCGCATCCACACCTCTGCCCTTAGATTATCCGGCAGAACGTTCTCTAACATCATTTTCACCACCTGTTGCCATCACAACATGGAAAATAAACTATTTTTTCAAAATAAAATGTTGAATATTTCAGGTGAATTCTTTTCTTTTGCTCACCTTTGCAGGGTTGGCAATCATCCAGTTGGCGCCCTTATCTAACACCTAAATTTATTTAATTATTTAAATTATTTATGTATTGCAACCAGAATATTTTATTTTTTGCGGCTTTGCACATATTCGTAGATCTCATGAGCGAACACGCGTTGTAGAATGACAGATCTTAGATACCTGATCCCACCGTATGTATGACGTCATGTCCATACTCTTTCGCAGCTCCATCTGCTTCTGTTTTGAAGCGAGATGAAAATGCAATTTATACCTTTTGATCACCTTTTTTTTTCAGTTTTTTTATCTTGAATTTTATTTTTATATTTTTAATTTTATTATTATTATTATTTTTTTAAAGATTTTTCTTCTGGAAAAACTTACGTGGAACATGTCTTTGGATGTGATGGCCAAACTGAGTTGATCCGCCGATTTTAAATGTGTTAAAATTACAAACATCACTTCCTCTGGCATCCTAAAGTCGTCAGAATTAGCCAGTGGTTGTTGTGGCTTTGCGCCAAATAAACATGAGATACCAAAAGGACTTTTGATGATGATGTCGTCACTCACGATTGTAATGACTTGCCCAGAATGGGTGGTGTGGAAAACATTACTGTCTTGAGACCCCTTCTTATCTTTATTGTGGACATGAGGAATGGTGATGCCACCCTGAGAATGATGAAAATGTAATTCAAACAGAATTGAATCATGAGAACGATCATACTTTTTAACGGCACAAATGGTGTTGACCCAATCGATCAGTTGGATGTGATCGTTTGTGATGAGAATGTAAGTCCTGGTCATGATCAATAATCGTCTCCATCATCTTCTCCATTTTACCGGCTCTCTTGTGTCTTGTATATTTGGTTGGTGTTCTTTGTTGTACTCAATTTGAATGCTTGGGAATTCGATAATTGGCCGATGACGTGTATATCCCAAGATTCTAAACGCTCGATCGAGCCGCATGGTAAATTGTCCTGAGGAAGATGATGATTCAGAGTTAATTTTAAAAATCAGAGGCATCTTATTCGAGGAAAATAGAAGAGGAAATGTTGAATTTACCGTTGATTTTTTGTACCAGTCTAAAGAAGCGGAGAGACTTCCTTTTTCTGTCACAAGTGGACGTCTCAGCACGAAAAACCTCAATTGACCTGCCCAAATTACAAATGGAATTGAAGATTATACATTACCCTTTTTTCTGAGCCAGCCTGATTTTTCACATCTCTCCAGCATGGCGGGATTGCCATTACTTGACATTGGCTTCGTAGAGGTCAACATGATGATATGATGAAGAACCTACCCTTTCATTCACCGTTCCATGCCTATGCTCTGAGAAGGTTTGTGACTTGCTGATGTTCAAACTGCCTGCCACTACCGTTGTCGGATGAGAATGGTGTATGATGAAACTGGATGGTGAGTCCGTCGTGGCTGTTTATATTAAGAAGATTGACAAGATCCCGAAAGAAGATCTTCAGACAATCGCATCCAATAGCATAATGTGAATACAATATAATAGAGGGGTAGTGTTTTCACTGAATTCGACGAAGGAAGATAATGAACTGTTCTATTGCCAGTTTTGGGTAGATCCCTCGACTCACCTCTCGTATTGGGCGACAAGAAGCCCTTCATCTTAGTTATGTCAGCAATGTTGATTTAACTATTCACTTGTGCACTTTCAACCTACACACCTATTCCTTCCTCTCAAAATGGAAGTCGATGTTTCGGGGGTGGATGATGACACAATGCGACACTTGCTGCGATTCCGATGTCGCGCAAAGAACACACAAATTTGTAACAGGAGGCATTTTCAATATTTTATTGCCTTGCGGTGGAGCAACTTGGGTTTCAGAAGATCAATATAATATATCTTTCTGATTTTTTCTATAAATTTTTAACTGGATAAGAGAGTTTGGAGCCTCAGAGTGATATATCTATAAGCTCAGGTCATCCTGTTGCTCCTTCTCTATTCGTTGTAGATGGTCAAATACGTAGAAAGAAAAAGTTCCTCGGTCGGCATAAATTAGTATCTTTCGACGACAACCGCAAGGTGAAAGACATCGGTTTTTTCGAGTTTTGCAGCTGCCGCTAACCACGATGGAACAGGCGAGATGGACATTAGCCAATACAGTGAGATCCCGAAAGAACCTTCGAGTCCGGGCAAGAGCTTCGACTACTCTTCACAACTCCCAACCATGTCTTTGCATCACTTGACGCCCGTCCATCATCATCAGAATCCATACGATGCAGACAGTGGGGACTCAACTATGATCGTCCCTTTTCCAACTATCGGGCAAATGGTCACGTCCGAAGAATACAGACGCCTGACCGGGGAAACACCTTTGGAAGACATCGATGAATACGATGGAGAACAAGATCCAGACCAAGATCAAGAAGAAGAAGAGATACTTCAAAGCGATGTCTCTGAGAATTTGGATGCAATCAGTGGGCTTCCTGATTATCTCGATCATTTCAGAACGGATCCCAACCGTAAGAGGAAGTTAGGAGAGCAGCAGTTGAATACATGCTTGGCACTGGGATGTGAGAGACAGATAAGACAGAGGAGATTATGTCCAATGCATCAAAAGCAGAAGGAAAGATCAGGTGGAAAATTAGAATTGAAAGAGAACGTCAAGTTTGCCAAAGGAAGGACACCAACCCCATTCTCAAAACACGCCAACAAATATGCAAAGCTCAAGACCTTTGACAAGAAGATCGATGAATGGGCAGGAGGTAGAGCAGAAGGAACACTCATGTTGGAGGCTTACACGGAGTCTTCATATCACAGTGAGCGGATCAAGATTACAAATAATGATTACTTATACATCCAGTCACCCGATTTCCAAAAAAGGAGGACACGAAGATATACGAACACGTTGGGCGAAACATTATAGAATTTTTGAAACAATTACCAGAGAAGTCGCCGATGAGACGGCCCATTTTGAAGGCAATGAGCGATAACTTACCCCCGGGACGTCTAAGAGATGCCGGTCTTCCAACTTTGGAGGTCTGTTTTCCCCTAATGTCATAGATGATTGAAATGGAACAGAGCCTGGTATCATCTGGTAAAAGATCACCAGAATCAGACAATCTTAATCTGACAATCAAATATAAACCCAACTCTCGCAGAAAGAGGGACTCAACGGACATTCCTTCTGGCAACGAAGGTCAGATCTTTAATGTTCCATCTTCTGGTCTAAATGACTGCAGATGAATCATCAAAGAATGATCTGTTCCTCAATGTGCAGCCAAGACAGGAGGAGAGTCTTAATAACTTAGTTGGAGAGGAGCTTTACGCTACACAAGGGCTGCAATTACCTACCATTGGCCAAATGAATATGGCCCCCACTCTTACTTAAAAATGTGTTTCTAATGTAAATAAATGTCTCGGTAATCATATATTGTGATATCGACAATCAGTCTCCAGATCAATTTTAGAACCAAACTCTTAATCAGGTTATCGATGGTGTTCCGATCAAAAGAAACAATCGATTCATTTCATCCCATCTTGAACACGAGCAATGCGGGAATAAAATATCGTGAGACAAAGACCTATTACCAGCAGCTTTTAGAAGCACACTTTCACTCGATCAACAGAACAAAAAAATAATAAAAAAACATATAAAATATTCTTAATTATTTACGATTTTCTCGTTGTAAACGGGCGTGTTTTTCGGCGAAAGGCCTGGGGAAAAAATCACGTGGACAAAAAACAGCACACAACGCAACACCAAGCGATGACCTCTATGCAGCAGGAAAATGGTCAGAATGGCCATGATTCCATTGAGAGGACACCCACTAAGAATTACACAACAGTAACCGCTGTGAAGTGAGTTTGAATTGTTCATTTCTCTTGCTAATCAGGCGAAGAACTCCTACTGTCTCGCTAATGTCTTTAATGGATGAGGAGTACGCTCAGAAATTGTCGAATACACCTCCTTCAACAAGCCCTTCGAGAGGCCAAAACACGTGGTTTCAACAAATGGCACATAAACCACACCCTCAACATTCTCTTTACGTTGAGGTGAGACACTCTGCATTTTCTGTCGCTCGTCACCACTGAATTGTACTATCAGGAGCCAGCAGAACCACAACCAGCCGCTTCACTTGAGTTAGATGATGATGAAGAACTTCGCCTGGTGCTAGAAATGAGTGCTAAAGAGGCTCAGGAGAGAGAGTCACTCCTCTCCATTCCAGGTACATTCACCCTTCTGGTCACGTGACCAAATTCTCAGATGATGCACCTGCCACGATCGTGATCAAATCAGAAGCAGAGGTGCTGGTAGAGAGCCACGGCATGTCCATACAGAACGGAATCATTGTACAAGATGAAGATGTCATGGCGCAGCACCAATTAGACGAAGACTACGCCGCGGCCTTGCAGCTCCAAGCCGACTTTGAGTCAGAGATGTTGGCACACCGACTACAGAGAGAACAAGATGATTATAATGGAGTGATAGAGGACTCTGCCAATAGAAGAAGAAGGGAAATGGACAGGAGGGCACTGGACCCATCTTCTAAGGTGAAAAGCGCTTTCGAACAAAATGGCCACACGATCACTCATTTCGAAGAGGACTGCGGCAGAGTCGCACCAAAACATGAAAAACAAGACTCTTGTCATTTGAAAGAAGGTGATGACTAATGTGTGAAGGTGTCGGTGTCCTTTGATCCTCACTACTCTGATGCACCCGGCAAACTCGGAGACGAAGACGACATTTCCACCGATGAAGACGAAGACGACGAGATCATGCAATACATTAAGGAAGTCCAAAACCAGAATAATGTGTCAGGATCCATGATCAAAGTGAGCTTTCATCAACAAAGACCACACTCAACAAAGGTTCTAATATTACCAGGAAAACAACGACTGGGCGAGATCTGGAGCTAAAGGTAGATCACCTAGCAACAACGTCATGGTTACCAAACACGACCCCACCATCGCTGCCATTAAGAATGCCAGAGTGATCGAGAGATATATGGAGTCGGGGTCCATGAAGGATATAAGAGTGTCAAACCCCGTGTTCAATAATCTCAGACAAAACGTCAGGAGGCAGAGGACCAGAGCTTACAGAGTGAGTATTTCGCTGTCGACATTATAGTGTACATGTCGACAACGTCGACATTGTTGTAGATGGAGTTGACATGGGTAGGTTCGTGAGAACAAGAAGGATCTTGGAACTGAAGAGAAGGTGATGGATCCCAGAACGAAGACAATCATCTTCAAGATGCTTAACGCGGGTGTCCTTAGGTAAATATTTTTGTGACAAAACACAACACCTCTATTGTATACAAAATTGATATGTAGATGGTGTATACACTCCAGCACAGGACTTGACGTGCTGTACATATATAGATAAAAAATCCTCGTTGTAGATCTGATTTTTCCCAGGGAGATTCACGGAGTCGTTTCTGCAGGAAAAGAAGCCAACGTTTATCACGCCATAACCGGCGATTACGAAGGTAAATTTCACCGGAATTTCACCCACTTTTTCGCGACATTTCTGAGAACATTCAAGGAATCGAGCCGAACATGGAATGTGCCATAAAGATCTTCAAGACAAGTTTGAACGAATTCAAAAATCGAACAGAATATTTGGAGGGCGACTTTAGGTTCAGAAACAAGAAGAGTCAACACAACACTCGCAAGCTCATCAAGGTCAGTTTTTATTTTTCGAGGAAAAAATTTGGGCGGGAAATTCGTCTTTTCAAATTTTGAAAATCCTGATGAAAAATAGATCTGGGCAGAGAAAGAGACGAGAAATTTGAAGAGGATGCTGCAAGCGGGAATCAACTGCCCTACGCCAATACTCTTGAGGGAAAATATCCTCATCATGACGTTCATCGGAAGGGACGGTTTCCCTGCCCCCAGGCTCAGGGATGTCGACATCACTGTCGACAAGTGGAAGGAAGTGTACCATGACGTCATCAAGGTCAGTTGTAGATCGAAAACTACTTCTTCGAATCTCACTGTGTTCAGGCAATGAGAAAGATGTACCACGATTGTAGATTGGTTCATGCAGATCTGAGCGAGTATAATCTGATGTATAGAAAGAGAACATTATGGGTCATCGATGTCGCCCAAGCCGTTGAACTAGATCATCCTAACGCCCTCGATTTCTTAAAGAAGGATTGTCTGTCCATGTGTACATTCTTTTCTAAGAAGGTGATGTCGACGTCGACAATGTACATGGAATTTGAAATTTCTGAGAGATTTATAGGGCGTGGAGAATGTCATGTCACCGAGAAGACTTTTTGACTTTGTTGTGGAAGTCGAGGCACGAAATATTGATATTGATCAATACATTGAAAAGATTGAGACAGACATCGCCACATCAGGAGGTAAGATATCTCATAAATCTATTTTTACTGTTATTGTGAAGAAAATGATTAGCAAAATTCTAATAGAAACAGGATCTATGCCAATTGAAGAGCAAATGAAGCACGATGCCGTATTCATGCAGATGTTTATCCCCAGAAATCTATCCGCAATCAGGCCACTCCCAGATGGAAGTGTAGATCGACCAGATGAGGAGGGTTATTACGAGGTCGTCACCGGGTTGAGGTATGATGACGTCATCAGAGATATCTCATTTATTGTCTCAGTACACACGCACTGCTGTACTCGATGTTAGAGCAAGAGCCAGACACAGACGGAGATGAAGATGTTGAAGAGGAGGAGTCTGATGAGGAAATACCGAACCCGAAGGGTCCACTGACACCACCCATCGAACGTTCAGATGTCTACAAGAGTGTAGAAGTGCCTAAATAAATCATATCCAACTTTATTTGTGTATTTCAGATTAATTATTGGAAGTATTAACGAAGGAAATTCAAATCCTGAAGAAGAAATGGGGGTCATCACGTTCTCCGCAGAGTTAAAGACATGGCTTGGCTTTATCAGTCTTGATGTATTGCAACACAAAGACAGATGGGTGCTTCTCAGAGATTCTCGACAATTCCAAAGAAGTGTGCTGAAAATAGGTGTACAATGTATTCTCGTTGTAAAACAACCTAGGGAGGTGTTTCGTGATTTTGGTGATTCAATTTATTACTACAAACTTCAGTAGATGCTTGACGTTCCGATCGTGAATGCGTCTCCAAAGAAAGTCTTGCCGTCCTTCTGACCTGCATCCGTCAGCCTCTACCTGGAGCGTGATGACCTCACCTCCAAACACCAGAAAAGTGGATTCGTCCAGTTGGGAAACGCCGTGGTTGAATCTTTCTGCGGGTGCATTCAACATGGGTTTTTTCTTCTGCCAAGTGAGGGGAGACGAGGTGATATCGGCGTAATGAATGTCATTCCAGTCGTGTTGTCTCCCTGGGCCCATACCCCCCCACACCACGAAATATTTCTGGGAGATCCAGCCTTGTACTCCTGAAAAGATTTTAATTATTTTTAATTATTAATAAATATAACATAAAGATTGTGAAATATGAAAATATTGGGATTCTCATTCAAATGAAACCTGTTCGAGGCTCAGGAACGGGGCCTTTCCTGGGAATCTCAATCCAACGAGAAGCACCTGAAAATTAAGCGAAATTTCAAAGATTTTTGCTCACCTATGTCAAAGACCCAGATCTCATCCAGTACTGTACGGGTGCTATGTCCATACCCCCCATATATCTGTCATCATACGTCATCACACATCATCACACGTCATCTCATGTCATCACATGTCATCACAATCTCCATATCGTATTTTGTATCAAAATTCCCACTGTCAAAAACAAAAAAACTCACGATGAGTTTGTTGTTGAAGGTGACAGCAGCATGACCCGTCCTCACTTCGGGAATAGCTCCTCCCTGTGTGGGGGTCCTCCACTCCATCGTATCTACAACCAATTATTAATCATATTATACCGTGATTTATTTATGTATTTCTATTTATTTCCCGATTTTTCTACACTAAGGCAGATGACACGGTAATTAACGAGTCGTTACCGCGAGCATTATCCATCATAATCAGCACGATTATTTAAAGGCCAAATGACACGGTGCACTAGTTAACGAGCACTATATGAGAAGTGGAACGAAACACTCACCCAGAGGGAATATAGACAGAGCATCAGGTGGATTTGCCTCAAAAACTCCTTCACCACCAAAGATGACGAGCTCATTCTTTATCAAAGTGCAGCTGTGTCCACTTCTCGGTGATTGTGTCACACCAGTTTCCTGTACACGTGACCACTCTTGTACAACTGTTGTCACATTAACATCAAGGTGTGATAGGGCCAGTGTTGGTGCAAATAATGTCCTTGCAGAAATGAAACAATGTCTAGAAAATGAAGACACTCACTTGTGTCAAAAACCCACAACTCGTTCAGTTTGTTCGCACCGATAGTCTCGCCACCAAAGAGATACAATTTATCTTCTGAGGCAGTAAGCGAGCACTTCCATCTTGGTGAAGGTGACAAGCCTTTGGGTGAGATCTTTGTCACCGTCCAATCATTCTGGACGACATTATTATTCATCTTTCTTTAGAGGACTGAACCTACGTGGTTTATAGAATAGAGATCATTATAAGCGTCATTGCCTTTAGATCCGCCAAATATGTACGTCCGACCTTTCGTGGAACACATTCTAACAGATCAGGTTTCTTTGATGAAAGTGAGACGTCCATACCCAAATTGGCATCTCTCGGAAAGAGCATCACCTTTGAATGAGACCTTCTTGATGCTCATGTTTGTTCCGTGAAGATTTTCGTTTCATTCTGATGAGAACGACACAGCCTCTGTTTGATATCCTCTATAGACAACACCATAGGGCATTCAAATTTACACCATCCAGGTGATTTTACATCATTGTAGATTGAAACAGGATTGATGACGTCATCATCATGTTCTGGCAACAGAATAGCTATTTATGGAGGAACGCATAATCTACTATGTCGCCAACTCTGTGTAGAGGTGCCGGTCTTCAGGTGGATCATGATTTCTCTTTGTTTCACATGAAAATGACGACCTTCTCATGTACAGCCATTAGACAGTGAATTAATCATAATAAAATAATTGCTTATAAACTGAAAAACATCATATCTGAGGGTTCGGACTGTGAACGTCGACGACGAATTATTGGGGTAAATTTTTATAATCTGACTAACCCGAATATTGTAGAGTGCTGTTGCTAATTAAAATATTGAATTTAATTTCGAATTTGTGCCTGGGGCCTTGTCCATCGCAAACAGCCCGTTTGGATCACCAAACAGGTGATTTTACATCATTGTAGATTGAAACAGGATTGATGACGTCATCATCATGTTCTGGCAACAGAATAGCTATTTATGGAGGAACGCATAATCTACTATGTCGCCAACTCTGTGTAGAGGTGCCGGTCTTCAGGTGGATCATGATTTCTCTTTGTTTCACATGAAAATGACGACCTTCTCATGTACAGCCATTAGACAGTGAATTAATCATAATAAAATAATTGCTTATAAACTGAAAAACATCATATCTGAGGGTTCGGACTGTGAACGTCGACGACGAATTATTGGGGTAAATTTTTATAATCTGACTAACCCGAATATTGTAGAGTGCTGTTGCAAATTAAAATATTGAATTTAATTTCGAATTTGTGCCTGGGGGCCGCAAACAGCCTGTTTGGTTCACCAAAAGTCCGAAAAATTATAGAAGGGCACACCTTTCATAATGAATGGGGCTTCTTCTTCTCCGGCCTGTTGCCCCAACCCTTTTAGGGCCCGTTTTATGTGAATGCGAATTCCGGTTCGCGGAAACAAAATTCGGTGAAGAGAAGAGACAATTTCAGAGACCAAAAATCATTCTTCAGCAAACAACAACAAACCAAGCAACATGCAAATCTTCGTTAAGACACTAACTGGAAAGACAATCACACTCGAAGTGGAGAGTTCAGACACAATCGATAATGTAAAGGCCAAGATCCAAGACAAGGAAGGAATCCCACCCGATCAACAGAGACTCATCTTCGCCGGAAAGCAGTTGGAAGACGGCCGCACTTTGAGCGATTACAACATCCAGAAGGAGTCTACTCTCCATTTGGTATTACGTCTTAGAGGTGGAATGCAAATTTTCGTCAAAACTCTCACTGGCAAGACAATTACCTTAGAAGTCGAGTCTTCAGATACCATCGACAATGTCAAAGCCAAGATCCAAGACAAAGAGGGAATCCCACCCGATCAGCAGAGACTCATTTTCGCCGGAAAGCAATTAGAGGACGGCAGAACTTTAAGCGACTACAACATCCAGAAGGAATCGACTCTCCATTTAGTCTTACGTCTCAGAGGAGGAATGCAGATTTTCGTCAAGACTTTGACAGGAAAGACAATCACCCTCGAAGTAGAGAGTTCAGACACTATAGATAATGTGAAGGCCAAGATTCAAGACAAGGAAGGAATCCCACCCGATCAACAGAGACTCATCTTTGCCGGAAAGCAGCTTGAGGACGGACGTACTCTTTCCGACTACAATATCCAGAAGGAGTCTACTCTTCATCTCGTCCTCCGTCTCAGAGGAGGGATGCAGATTTTTGTCAAAACTCTCACCGGCAAGACCATCACCTTAGAAGTAGAATCCTCAGATACTATCGACAATGTTAAGGCCAAGATTCAAGACAAGGAAGGAATCCCTCCCGACCAACAGAGACTCATTTTTGCCGGAAAGCAGCTTGAGGACGGCAGAACTCTTTCTGACTACAACATCCAGAAAGAATCTACTCTTCACCTTGTCCTGCGTCTTAGAGGAGGACAATAAAACTATCACTTTATATGAATCTTTAGTTTTTTATCACATGTGTCTTCCGGCAGACATCAAGGCTCCATGGCCAAGTTGGCAAGGCGCTTCCCTAGTAAGGAAGAGATCATGGGTTCGAGTCCCATTGGAGCCTACTTTTTTCACTTATATTTTCCTCCATTTTGACTCTTGTGTAGCGACGTTTGACACGAACAGAGTTCTGGAGGTGACTCTATTAAAGTCTGCAGGACCCTGACCATTGTACTCCTCAATGAATGTCAAATTGTAGAGACCGGAAGGCAAACTTGTGGGGATAGTGACGGTTTGAGCAAAGGGATCAGAGGAGAGTCCGCCAAAAGCGAGGGAAGTGGAGCCCAAAAAGATGAGGTACACGTTTCCTGGTGGAGTGGTAGGAGATTGGTAAGTGATGATGTGCTGTTCTCCACCAAAAACGGTAGAGAATGCCTCAGGTGTGGGGTCAATAAAAGCACCTGGAGTGCTGGTGGTGACAGCAGGTCTCTGACTTTCTCTAGGGGCACAGATGGTGTAAGCGTCCAGAGAGTTTGTGGTGCAGACGGCATCAGGTGCGCAGCAAGAGAAGAAACTGCGGGACTCGCAAGAAGTGTAGTCCTTGGGGCAGACAATCCACAAATTGGAGTTGGGATTGTAAGAGCAAGTGGCACCTAAGCTCCGTTATTATTTGTTTTCTACAAACTTAAGTCGCACCAGAAGAGCTGTCAAAGCAGGCACCGAAGGAGTCGTAACCGTCGGCTTGAGCACGAGAAGACAAGGGTTGCTACCGTAGCAAGTAGAATCAGTGCCACAGCATCCACAACAGTCGGAATTGGAGATGCGGTTGCAGTTGTTCTCACACTCGTTGTGGATGGAGGGGACGTATTGTCCTTGAACAGCAAGGAGAGTGACTCCTAAGAGTATGGCGATGTGTGCAAATTTCATTCGTGAAGTCGGTAGTATTGCGTGGGTGTAGTGGTTGTTGTTGTGTCGCTCGAGATCGAATGAGGCTCTCACCCCCTGAGTTTCTGTTCTATGATGATCAGAAATCCCTCTGAATTTTCAGAGACACTACTCTATGAGGTAGCCCTGTTGCCCTTGGTCATTGTCATTCGCGAGTGTACAGCTAAATTGTAGTTGCGGAGATGTCATCAACAATTATTTTCTTATAATTGAACAATTACGCATCCCCTGAAGGAAATGCTTTGAAAAATTCTCCAACAAAGGAAAGGATCGGTCCCCCCGTCACTTGGAATTGATGTCTCCTGAGAGGTTGTCTCAGGAACACTGGGTCAGGGCGTTACTGCATCAATCACATCACCACCACCCCTCTTCGGTCTTCCTCTCAAGACAAGAAATCTGCAATATTATCAGCTGTACTTTCATCGATTTATGAGGTGCCCGAAGAAAACATCCAAAAACTTGTCAGTGACATATTTGTTTGGAGGGTGTTCAGCCTCTTCCTTGTAAGGAGGTAAATAATCGAGCTCTACCTCACTTCTATTACATCATAAATTTTCATCGTACTCCTCAAAGCGAAATGATGTGATCATGCTACTCATTCTCCAATAAATGTTTCTCTCAACACATAAATAATTCTATTTTATTCAGAATAAATTGAAATATTAGCCTATGTCTGTTTATATTTTTTGGACGGTGGACCACCCCCAAAATCACTCGCAGTCGCACACCTTTTTTTCTCTTGTTCTGTGAAGATATCTTCCTCGTTCTCTTGTTCTGAGGGCTTATTTCTCACGCTAACTACCGTGTCTTCCTCGATATTTACCGCGGCAGGTTGTGTGATATTTTCGTGGTTTGTCGTGGTTTGTGAAATTGCTGGTGTGATTTCTTCTGGTTTTTGGCTGATGACTTCTGGGTTGTTTGTATTCTTCTCTGTATTGTCTGGTGCAGAGACCGCCCATTGAAGAACGTTTGAGAAAGGAGCGAGGATCTCACTGTCGCTCATGGCCGTCTTCACATTTTCTGAGCTGGTGTCAATCTTTCGTCGTTTTGCTGCAGGCGTTTCGGAGGTACTAGCACGTTGCATACGATGTGTGATCTCCTCCACCGCCTCGTGCCAAGAGATTCCAGTGCTCTGAAAAAAATGTCACACCGTGATTTCACAAAATGGGAGTACCTTCAATGATTCTAATTGTTGGCGAAAAATGACCGCTCTTCTGGCATCTTCACGTCTGCTCAAACCATATGAAACCATGATCTCGTTCACTATATTTTCTTCTGGCTCTGGTGATGCGCCACCACTGCACGAATTCTTAGGGGGTGTTGCATTTTGTACGTACACAAACCTGATGCGGTCCAGCAGAACTTCAACCACTTCATTCAAAGAGTCTCCTTCAGAAGATAACTTCTGCATCTCCATTTGGGATGTATTGCCAAAAGACTCCAAAGCAGCATGAACTGCAGGTTCAAAATGAAGAGATGAAACAAAGGCTTTGTCGTCCGGATTTGGTGATGCTATCGATGCGATCTCTCTGTGCCGCCGCTCCATGGCTCGTTGTCTATTGCTTCAAGATAATGAAATGAAGATCGCGGATGCAAAATGTTCGGCAAATTTCAAGTTGAGCATTTACAACGAGGCAATTCATACTGGGTCAGGCCAATTTTGTCCTCTGATCATTTGATAATCGAACAACGACGTGATCCTCACCCTCTTAGAAGATGTACCGTGTTTCTCTCATTCAATTTGCGAGTGTTGTTGAACTTGGCCGGAAATTCCTGGAATTTCGATGTTTGTGATGGTTTGACCCGTGACAGAATGGTGTTCCATTTCATTAATTGCAAACCGACATGTCAGAGGAGTCGCCACCAAACTCATTTCGTAGTCCATCAGAGATGAGGAGCACAAAGACACAATACATCACGGACGATGATGAATCAGAAGAAGCTATTGATATGCAAATGGCTGAGCTTCAAATGAAGTTATCCACAATCAACAACCAAATGGAAGAATTAAGACAGAAGAAAAGAAAGAAAGCACTCGCTCATGATGAAGGCAATAAGAAAGTGAAAGAGGAAGACACCGAACCTCTGAACGTGAGTGTTTAGAAGCTTATACAGCCATGCTCCACTCAATACGTGGTGTTATTACTGCGAGATCAAGTTTTAATCAAGATCTTATTCTGATCTCTTTGAGTAGCCAGAGGAAGGGGACGAAGAAGATAAACAAGGGGCTTATGCGAGACATTATGGAAGATTGAGTGATAATTCAGATCGGAGTGAGCCACCAGTAGAACATGCTGTCTTTGTTGTATCCTTACATCAATCTTTTCCAATTGATAAAATTCTTCTTGATGATACAAGTCTGAGATACCAAAAGGGGTATCAGATCAACAATTAAAAGAGAGTTTCCAGCGGTTTGGAAAAGTATATGAGGCCACTGTGGTAAAAAACAAACAGACTGGCGAGAATAAAGGTTTCGGCTTCGTTCGATTCCACGACATGAGCGAGGTGAGATCCCAAAAACATACAATCATGATCATTAAACTTGTACAGGTCAAAAATGCTTTAGAAAGTCAAAATCTACCTGAATTTACGGACGAAAATACACACGCAAGGTGACACACCATCATCCATCTCTTTCATCATCTTCTAAAAAATAAAAATTTAACTCTGCAGAAAAACAGTCAAAGTCGAGCTGGCCGACCCCAAAAACATATTATTACTCAATAATTTACCAAACGTCCCACATGATCAAGAACATCTCATCGCGAGCAGCCTGGACGCCTTTACGGGGGTTAAGAGCCTCAGACTAGAGATGAGACCCACAGGAAAAGTGAGAACCAGAAGTCTATTAGTATTTTTGAATATCTCTGGCGACAGATATAGAGTCAAAATGATGAGTGAAAGTCATCAATTTTTTTTAGCGAAGTTTTTGCTCTGTGCAAGAGACTACAACATTGTAAACTACCATAAAATGGAGTTGTTAAAACTGTACAAAAAACATCAGAAAATATTCTTGCGGCAAAGCCGCAGAATAAACATACGCTTTGGCACCAAATCTGACACGATTACAGTGGAAGAGTAAAGGCTGGGTGACATACAAAGATCACTTCACCGCACTTGCCGCATTACAAAAGCTGCAAGCGGAGAGATTTGTTGCA
This sequence comes from Protostelium mycophagum, assembly GCA_002081555.1. Classification (NCBI taxonomy): domain Eukaryota; phylum Evosea; class Variosea; order Protosteliida; family Protosteliaceae; genus Protostelium; species Protostelium mycophagum. The sequence goes on along the minus strand of MZNV01000752.1, from coordinate 11,304 downwards.
GACGGACTCGCCGTAACGGCACAATTATCTGAGCTCAAAGCACTCGAGGAGAAGGGACAGAGGGGGTGGGCACAATTTTTACTGCATTTTATTTTTAATCTTCCATGACTGCGAAATTTCGTAGAGATCTCATCTGATTTCTGTCAGAAATTCTGGAATACAGATCGAAAGTGACGTGAGGACCATTTTTGTGAAGAACGTGGCAAACTCTGTGGATGAAGCACAGTTATCCAGCATTTTTGGCGCCAACTGCAGGTTCGGTATCGAGACAGTAGTGATCCCATTAGATACAGCCACTAAAAATAGATTGGGGTGAGTTTACAGCGTTGTAGATTGTCGGATTATGAGCACAAATAATTAATATTCGTCTGTATATCATCCTCTTTTAACAACCACAGACACGCCTTTGTATATTTTGTCGACCACGCTGATGCGGAGGTAATATTGAAATTTCTCATCACACATCGTTGTAGTGCGCCACCTTTTCCCGCCAAAAATGACCCTTTCAGATGTCGAAGGCGAGGAATCAAGGAATAGAATTAAATGGTAAAAAGATAGAGATAGAGTGGTGTAGACCAAAAACAAAAGCGGACAGGGGAAATCGAAGATTAAACAATCAAAGGTAAAGATTTTATTTCATGTGAAAAATTGACCCCTGCAGACCCCCAGACCCGTCACGGCTCAATCCGATGGTCCCCGGAGTTTATCCAAACCCCGGACACTATGGTTACGTCGCGCCTGGATACTCTCACTATTACTTATCCCCCGCATCCTCTTATGGAATTGTACAGCCACAGAGCGGTTATTTAAATTACGTACCGCTGTCTCCACACGCACACGTCATGGCTCCCCCCACACCCCCACCCCCGGGGGTCATGAGCAGGTCGGTTGTAGATGTCACAAAACATGACGACTGAATTCTCACAGACAAGTTGTATATCAAGGGTGAGATTTCATCGAAGGATTGGTGTTTACATCGTTGTAGAGAGCCGAACCAAGGTAGTAGTTCACCAACACATAGTTTTTGGTAAATAAAATATATAGACATATAGACATAGGAACATAGAGATATACATAGAATCATAAATATACCCTCGTTGATGGTGCGGCAAAGCCGCAGTGCTTCGCGCCAAAAACAGCCATCAAGATTAAATCCTCTCAAAACATTAATCGTGAAGAATGCACAAAACTGCCAGGCAACATGGATACTCCAAAGCCACAATAAAATTCTTCTGCAAAGTTTGTTTTTGATTTGGAGGTGTCTACAACGAGTATCACCATCAGAACGAATTCAATGAAGTTTCAGATACGTCATCTAACCCCATAGTCAGAGGTTTGACTCTCCCATTCCATAAGGGGCTTGTCCAAGAAACGGTTTCTTAGACGTTGAAAATCGGCTGCCTCCATCTTCATCCAACTCATTTCTTTTGGCTTTTGCAGATGATGCCCATATGACAACACATTGATTTCCGTGAAGTTAAGCGGGAGTTCAAAATGTCTGGATTTATTTCCCTCCTCTTGAAGAAGTGCACATCATTGATTCAGAATGTTGGTGACCGACCCATTTCCAAAGTTGGTGTTTGTGACCAATACTGTTGTCCCGATTTCTTGTGAGAGTGCGCCGTTGTATACATTCCCCGCACACTTGTTGTTGGAAAAAGTACCTCCTACTCTGCGTCAGCTTTTTAAACCAGCAATGGACGAAAACACTGACCGCTGATGATTTGATCTGCTCCTGTTGATGCGTGTATTATCCCTCCTGACCTCGCAATGTTACCGCTGTATACACTGTTGGCGCTATTGCTATTGCAAGAGTTTCCGCAATATTCCACTGCTCCAAAGCCCCCTGTGTTGTTCCTATAAATATTCCCTGCAGATGCGGCGAAACCGCCGTTGTAGATGGTGCCATTGTTGGTAGCGGTATTAAAAGTGAAGTTATTGCCCTGAAGTATAAGTTGTCCGGCATTGTAGATTGCCGATCCTGTGAAACTCAGAACATTCTTATTCACCCACAAATTTACCCAGATTTGCAGAGTTTCTATTGAACAGGCTGTTTGCCTCTTGTAGAGAACCAGATACTTCCAGATAGATGCTCCCCCCACTGTTGCTGACTTGGTTACTGGTGTACAAGTTGTTCGATGCTTGTGTTGGGCCTGAGAAGATGAGGGGAAATGAAAAGAAGATGACATACCAGTCAAATAGGCGACTCCTCCACTCTGAGCAGTGTTGGATGTAAAATTATTGTAGGACATTACGGTAACATTCTGCGCAAAGATAACTCCGCCATAGTTTGATGTGCAGTTTGTCACCACACTATTTTTTAAACTTGCCATCTGAAGCGCCCATATTGTTCCATTACCACCCGAATTGACATTGGCAAAGACACCGTTTGATACTATCAGAGTTCCATAATTACAATAAATTGACCCTGAAGCATGTTCAGCGACTGTGTTTGCTCAATCAGTCACCTCCGTTTCCTGTTGAAGTACTGTTGTACATCTTTGTTGTAACGATACTGGTGATGCCTGTGGAAGAAGTTGAAAGCGGGTAGATTGAAAAGTAGGGCGTAGTTTCGATGTCACCCCCAGTTCCTGCTGAATTGCCAATAAATGTGGATGCCGTCACAGTGGTATTGGGGCTGCAATAAGTAGAAATGGCTCCGCCACTGCCCGCCGTGTTCCCGGTGAACGTTCCATTTATCACTGTTATGGTCGTACTGAACCCGAAAATTGCTCCCCCATTCATTGATGCATTGTTGAGAGTGAACATCGAGTCGTTCGCTGTCAGAGGAACAGTTGAAGCGATTGCTCCACCCACTTGAGCATTGTTTCGAACAAAAGTTGAATTGCTGATGATATTGCTACCAACTAACAGGGTGAATATTGCACCTCCATATTGTTGTGCTGAGTTGCCCGTGAAGTTGCTGTTTGTTACCGTCACAGTGCTCGATATGGCTCCACCAAATGAAATTGCTTGATTGTTGGTGAAGGAACACTGATCAATATTGACCAAGCTCATTGACTTGATCGCCCCCCCCTCTGCGGCAGTGTTTGATTGAAAAGCGCTGTTGTAAACGTATGTGTCGGTGTTGTTAGAGTATATACCCAAAGCACCACCTTGATTGTTGATGAATCTGGAGTTCGATACTCGCAATGAACTGGAACTTGTGCTACGGAACCCACCTCCTCCACTTAATGCTGTATTGTTGGATAGGGTCACCGTGTTGATGACTAGGGAGCCGCCGTACAGTATCATTGCGGGCGCTGCATTGCAAAGGTTGTTGGTAAATGTTGTATTTATGACAGTGGCGATGACTCCGGTGGCATAGATATTGCCCTGGCCTCCAATATTGTTAGAGAATGAGCATCCCATTAGATTCAATGTGCCAAAAGTTATTGACATAGAACCTGTGCAGATTCAGCCTCACACATTTCATTCAGCTCACCTCCAAAGTATGCGTTGTTTGAGTCGAACACAGTATTAGAAATGTTAATATAGGCGTTGAAGGCATATAGAGCTCCTCCGGAATAGTTATTTGATGCTCCCATCACATTGCCTGTAAAAAAACTGTTTGAGATGAGCACAGTCCCTCTGGAAATAAACAGCCCAACGCTTGATATCGGGCCCGGATTGGATGGCAGCTTATTGTTGATAATGGAAGTATTGGTTATGATCACCAATGTGCTGTTCGAATTGTAGAGAGCCACCGTTCCCACACCCCAATCGGACTGTCCGGTGGCAAAAGTACAATTGTTCATGTATATCGTATTGAGAGGAGAAGATATATAGATGTGTCCTCTACTCAGTTGGTTCGAGGAGGTTACGTTCTGGAGATATAATGCGTTCCCCCAGTTGTAGATACCGATAGAAGCTGAGATTGCGTTTGAATTGATGACATTTGTTATTTGGGTCGTGTTTGAAGTGCCGTCAAGTCCTATCAACTGAGCTTATCAGAGCTAATATTCAAGAATCCATTACCTGCCCCTTTAAATTACAATTGGTTATCGCGAGAGTATTGATCCAAGTACTCGGTGATGTATAGACCGCTGTTTCGGCTACCTCTATCAGTTGCATCGTAATCATTGATACGTACCAATACCATTAACCCCGGTGATGGACAATGTCCCCGTTATGGAGGTATTAGGGAACAACCAGATCATCTCGATGGTAGGTGCGTTAATACTTGACGATGTCAAATTGACATTTCTTAAAGTCGATCCGCCGGCTCTGAATAGGACGGAGAAGTTGCAGTCGGTGATGGTGAGGTTCGTCATCTGAACAGTGTTCGAGCAGTTTGTGTTCGACAAATAAAGCAAAGCGCTTGGTTTTTGAGTTGAGCTAGATCTGAGATAATTACTGACAACCGTCATACTGCTCACAGATGAGTTTGATATAAAGACAATGTTCGAGGCCATGTAGCTAAGAGAGTTGATAAACCGGTTGTTGTTCATGGTGAATGTCGCCTCAGAGCCGAGGGCTCCGAAACTTAAAGACACGAGGTCAATCAATGTTGCCGCCGTGAAAGTGTTATTGTTAATTATCACACTGAGCACCGTTTGAGGCACTTGGTTTGCTGGACCATAGTTTAACCACTGTATGGCGCCTCCTGCCGTATTCAGATATCTCCTATATTTTATTTTGTATCAATCACCTGTATCTTGGAAGGCTGAACCCGTTATGGATAAGCTGACGCCGCCCAATCCAGAAATGCTGTATGTTTTGGCATTTGAAAAGACACAATTTGTGATTGTTACGGGTGTTTTGAAGAATTTCCAGTGATTATCGAAAGTACTCTGGCCATATTGCCTCAGGTTATTCAAATTCACCTGTTGGAAGTCGGAACATCGTGAGGATTTCATGCTACCCGGAAATTACCTGCTGCCAGACAAAGGAGCTATCGACAAAATTGACACCGTAGTTGGTGATGTTACCTCCTTGTCCGATCACATTCAAAACGCAAGTCGAGGAGCTCTGGTAAGCCACAGGTTTACATTTGGCATTACCCACCGAGGCATCGACGTAGATGTTGATTGTAGTAAATGTACTAGTCAATCCACTGATGGTGTTGAGAACTACCAAGAGTTCAATTCAGTGAAAGTTATTAATGCTGGCTGTTACTTGTGCAGATAGTCCCATCCGAACTCGTGTAATAGGATGTTGTTTGTGCTGAGCAGATCGCAACAAGCGAGAAGAGGGCGAACAGCCTCCTCATGAGCCTTGTACTGAAAATATGTGGTAAACTGAGGTCCGGCACACCCCCGTGTATTCCTTTGGGGACTGCAACCAAACTGATGAGCATTTCAAAACTGACAGAAAACTGACAGAAAAGGACAAGCCTCTGATACCATTTTTAAAAAAAGTGACCGATCTTACCTTCACATTTTCCCGCCATGCACTTATATCGGTAAGAACACGCAAAGCTGCACGTCTCAAATAATCGTGTTTGGTTGCATCTGGATCATGCAGGCTATTTATAGTGATTTTCTGCAAAAATAAAAAAAAAACGTCAAAAACGAAAACACATGTCATTAGGAATTAATTCAAACGTCAGCTACCTGTCTGTCAAAACCAAAGATATCTTCGTAACCACTTTCAACAATGTCGACGAACAAAGGAGCGAGACATCAATCGTCGCGTGCTGTATTCAAATTTCAAATTCCCATTTTCCCGCTTAATTTTCTTTCAGTGTGAGGCTTCCTGATACGATCTTGTTCTCCAAGCTTGTTCCATCGGGGATGTCAATCTTCTCTCCGTGCTCTGCCACGATAATAACCGTGCCCTGACACGTCAGTTAGCGAGGAATTACCACACCAAGATCTCACCTTGAGAGTGACCTTTGTACCGAAGATAACATCACCACTGACGGTCAAGTGGTCGAGTTCCAATATATTTGGGATGTCCTTGAATCTATCTTTCATCAATAAAAATAATTTTTTCTTCCATTTTTTTTATCTTTGTAGACAATATTTCCCGAATAAAAAATGAAAAAACGGACCTCTTTTCGTACTCATCTACAGAAGTGAAGTGGTCTCCTAATTTGATAAGAGGATCTGTGGCAGGCACTCTAAGTGGGTTCATCTGTCATCTTTCAGACATTTGTCTTGATGTTTTCTTGAGTCCGTTGTTGCGACAAAAATACAACGAAGAATACAGATGCACAAAAAATATAATTTTTCTGCAAAAATTTGTGAAAATTCAAACCTGCATGGAACCATCTGTAAATTGGAATATATTGGACTGTGCTGCCATGAGCTGTGCGGTAGAGTTCACGGGTCTGTAGCGAGATCTGGGCACAATTATTCCGGCCGCTCGCTTGAAGCTGTGGATGGACATGGCTGCGGGTGTTTCGATCTGCGCCACGTTTCTTCCTCCAGAAATCTATTTATTTATTATTCTCGTTGTAGATGAATCGTTTCTGGTTTGAGCACTGCATGTGCCGTACTCTTTAGATGGTAAAAAACACTCACGCGGTATTTTACGATAAAGTCGAGGTCAAGAGCTTGCAGCTTGAGCATATTCCAGACGTTGTTGATTCTTGCCCACATGTTGTTAGTGTTCCAGTACTTGAAGTGAGACACGGTGAAGTTCTTGTGCTGTGTACATTCAATATCCTCTTGTCTCGTTGTAGAGGGATGATTTTCTCGTTGTAGATGATCATCACTCACGTATTCAAATGGGACTTGAGATATCTCCATGACATGGACTCTGCCCTCTTTGTATGACATTGGCAGACCACCATGGTGATCGGTGCTGACTCTGTTGGTCAACTCGAGCTGGAAGTCTATTTCTCCTGTGTAAATGTGGTTCAACAGTCTCAAGTCGATGGTTGAGCCCATGTTTTCTACGTTGGAAATAAAGAGAAACTCTTTGCCTTGTTGTTTGAATTTTTCCAAGAGGCCAGCACGAAGAAGGCCAGAGAAAACCTCTCCAGAACCGGGAGGATACCAGCTGCAGATTATGAGATGATGGGAATGTGGCAAGACTCACAATTGTCTCTCGTCTTTGGACTTGGCGACGGGTGCGAGGGTATCCTTATGCATGAGGGGGTGTTCGCTCTGAACAAAGGTGTGGATGGTGACGTGTGCACCGTCTTGTGGATATTTGCTCACTAATTTAAGAGTCTCTTCGTTCGTCTTGGGAGAGTTCATGAGTACGAGAGGGATGTCCACTCCATATTGATTGTTGAGAGCCTGAGGAATCAGGATGATGGATAAACTTCTCTCTCATCTCACCTCGAGTTGAAGGATCTTGCAGTCTAAGATGGTGTAAGCAGATCCTCCCTGTTTCAAGATCTGAAGTCCTGATTTGGTGGATTTCAGCCCCATGGCAGTGCCAAGACCTCCGTTGAGTTGGACAAATACCAACTTGTTGAGCAGTTCTTTTGCCTTCTCTGGGGAGGGTTCAGGGAGATCCTCTACCGATTTACAAAAATCTTCAGGAAGAGGTTTGACTCTCTCCCATTCCATAAGGGGCTTGTCCAAGAAACGGTTTCTTAGACGTTGAAAATCAGCTGCCTCCTGCTTTGTCATACCGATCTTCTCTAGTTGATCATTGGTGAGCTTAACCGAGAGACGACGAGTCTCTGCAGAGGGAGCGAACAGATCTAAAGAACTCATTTTGGTGTGCGATGATGGTCGTGGAGTGTGTGCCGGCTCGAGAGCACCAAACCACGTGTTTTCACCCGATTTTCTAATTCATACGTAATTCAGTTTGCCAGCAACAACTCCATTTCTGCAAAACGAACGACACACATGACGCCACGAAATTACTGTGGGAGCTTCCTCCATCTCACCTTTTAATCATCATCTTATATTTATGAAAGCAAGTGGAACCTGTTCATTCTACATCTGACAAGCTGTACTTCCAGTAAAGGTGAAGCGAGGGTTCGATCCTTGGACTCATCATATTTTCCATTTTCCACTTCCAAGAAAGCTGTCGACATCGTCGACACAAAACAACCCATTTCGAGTCGACAAAGAATAATGTCGACTATCATCCCTCTTCTTCAGCCATTTTTGCGAGATAGGACGATTGGTGACACACCATCATATAAAGACTCAACATAGTGTATCATGATCTAGACATGATGACGGCTAATAGAGGTCCGGGCGGGGGATGGCCGAGTGGTGAGATCTTTTTCATGTCTATGTCTTTGCTCCTCTAATAATAGAAGAGGCAAATACCTCAACAGCTCTACCGCCGAAGAAAAAATTTAAAATGTTTGGCACCATGATGACTCCGGACCTTCCAAGCACAAATAGTCCTTCCATCACAACAGAAAACGAGAAAAACACCACTCCACCAGAGAAAATATCTCAGCAACGACCAATAAGACAAGAAACACCACAGGTGAACCTTACATTTTTTCCCCTTCTAAAAGTGTGAAAAGTAGACATTCACTTTGGAAAAATATTTTTTGTGGTTCTACTTCTCATCTTTGGTCAGACCACACCAAAGGAAGTCATTAATGAATCTTTGGAAAAATCTGTCAACCCATCATCCCCAATGTGGAAGGTCCCCGCACAAAATAACGCGAACCACGTACGGCCCAACGAATTGAGAGATCCATCTGGCGAGAAACACAAGACCATCAGCCACAAAGACGATAAAAACGGCCGGAAAGAGACATCTCCCGCTCTGAAAAGAAGAAACAAGAGGAGAGTAGAGAGCAGTGATGAGAGCGGCTCCAGCAGCTCTGATGAGGACCGTCCGGCCAAGTCCAATATTTTTCCATCGTCTACGACGACAGACCGAGATGAATTGTGGGAGAAATTGAAACAACAGCTGTCCAACGGTTCGGTAATATTTTCATCCGTTTTTTTCACCAAAAAGGCTTGGGATATTAAAAAAAATAGGCCTGCACCAGGCAGAGAAAACCAGAACCTGTGATCATAGTGAAGAAGTCGGAAAACTCTTCAACAGATTTCCGAAACGAGAAAACACCCAGGACCCCATGCAAAGAGGTATATTCCTTCAGTAAAATACGTCTAAGACAACACAGGTCGTAGATGAGAATGGACATCACAAGGATCGACATGATGAAGACCGAAACAAGCAGGGAGAAGACAGTTCCCATTCCAATGGAAGAACTCCGCTCAAACCTCTGACTGCCCCTCTGACCCCGAAAATGTCAACACCGGACACGAGCCACAAGAGCTTCGACTTTCCTCACAAAGAACGTGAGAGAAAGGATAAAAGCAGGGAAGACAGGAGTCATGACAGAAAAGACAAGCAGGACGGTAGAGGCCGCAAGCGGGAGGATTCCAAAAATAGCTGGATGCATCACTATCGGGAACTCGGAAAATTAAAACAGCATGACGGTACTTTCAAGCTGAAGAGCTCCACTTTTATGTACCGATGGCTTCACAACCAGGTAAAATATAATATATTAAAATGATTTCTGATTGTCTCGACAGAGTTACAACGCTCGAATCGGCAAATTAAGCAAAGAGCGAACACAATTATTACGCGATATCGGTGTTAATTTTGAAAAAGTCCGATCCAAGAAGGGTAGGACTCCTCGCTCCAGAAACGGCTCGGACAGCGGTTCAGACCCATCAGGAAGCTCTGACGAGGACTCTGGCGGTTCTTCCAGCGATGGTTTCTCTTCTTCCAGCTCCGGCAGTGATTCGTCCTCTGAAGACTCCGACTCTGAATCTGGTGCGTATTTTTAAGATGTTACAAATTTCGCCTATTCCGATTGTAATTTGTCGACGTCATCAAGATGTACACGGAATATTCAGGGAAATTTCTGATCATGAGCAGAAAGAGAGGACAAGAAGGCGTATAAGAGGAGTAATAGGAGTGATCAGAGTTCAGATGACGAGATCAGGGACGAAGACGACGACAAAAAATCTTCCCCCATCAAGAAGAGATCTCACGACAAGCACAGAGATATCCCGAGGCTCAAAACCGAAGAGAAGAGTATCAAGACCGAACCCATCAAGACACCCACAGGTAAAATACTCGAAAAATCCACGATTTTTCTGAGATTCTTGCGCAGCAGAGACTAGGGAGAAACAGCTGGATTTTAATCGCGAGAAGAATGACAATAAGACACAAGAGCAGAAGGAAAGACCCATCGAGCCCAAAGAGAGGCCGAAGGACTCGAATTCGAGTGTCGTCGACCGGATCAATAGTATGGAACGGCAGATACGTAATTTAGCACGTGACCTGTCAGAGACCAAAAGGGAGCTCGTCCAGAAGCAAAAGATGCTGGACGGCGCGAACGACCAAGTTTCACAGCTGCAGTCACAGCTATCGAGCTTAAAGACACAAGTTACCAAGGATAATAAGCCCAGACCGATTCCCTCTTCTACAACACAAGACATTTTGCCAGAACGTAACAGGGGCATTAATTGGAAATCTTGACCGAGTTTTGGTGAGTATAATGTAGTAGAAAAAATCCTGATCTTGTCAGGAATTATCCATCTGCACATTTTATGAGGCCCATACGGGCCAGATTGTTGAGACGGAGGCGTGAATGTGAGTTTGAAAATGAGAGTAATAAAAATGCTGAAGGACTGCAGTGTACTCTCGCATTTGTTGAAAGCTCAAGACAGCCTTGATAATAAATCATTCACGGCTGCTCGCCATCAAAATTCGTTCTCTTTATGAACAGATTTTACCCAATTTTGTAACAAATTCTTTGCAACAGAGAATTAATTTCCTCGCAAGAAAGCCTTTTGTTTGCGAGGTGGGCCCAACATGTTCAAGTCTGCAGGACCGCAGGAATGTCAAGTTGTAGACCGTACTTCAGATCACACAAAAAGCTTGCAAGGCAACATTATCACTGTTTTCATTTGGTTGGCTCATCTCTAATATGAAATAAGCTGTGCCCATTTCTCTTCTGAAACATCTCTGTTTTTTGGTACTTCGGTTTTCCATGAGAAATGAATGATGATGATGATGCTCGTTGATAAAGGAGGGTGTTTATTTCATTTAGTCCCTATCTCCAATGAACATCAATCACACGACAATACGGTCTGATTTAGACATTACCTCATGCATGTATTTCTTTTCGATTTCCTCGATGGTTAGATTGATGAGATTGTCAATGACTCTTCTCTCATGTCTTATGCCGCAGTGTAGATCGTCATTTAAACGGATCTCTTTTATATTTCAGAATTTATTTCACTTTTTTTTGTAATTCCAGATTTGGAAAGAAAATGATATCTATATCTTTGGCAAATGTGATCTCAAAGATTGTTCAATACGGGACTTCTCTTCTATTGAATTGTATCATTCCACAAAATTCAATAAAAAGAAAAAAAATCCTTCTGTGCAAAAAAACTCTTACCGCAA
>KV921005.1:1480-18939 GCA_002081555.1 Protostelium mycophagum | reverse complement strand
TCTTCTGCCTGAACCTGCGCTGATGAGAAGGTGTCATGTCATGAGAACATACAACTGCATCGTCGGCAGAACCACCAAACATGGGCTTGAAGAAGAGCTCGCCGACAATCTTGTCTGCTGCGTTGTAGTTGGACTGTTCAATAGAGATCCATTGCTCGATCACAGCCCTCTTCTTGGCATCTTTGGGGTACAGACTGCTTCCGTTTCCGTGTGCATCGACGAGGTATCTGATGATGGCTCTGGACTCAAAGAGCTGAAAGTCACCATCAAGTAAAACGGGAATCTGTCCAAAAGGGTGATACTTGGAGACATATTCTGCCGACTTGTGCTCTCCAGTTTGGAAGTTGACTGGAATCAGCTCTAGGTCCACACCTTTGTTATGTTAACTTGGAAAAGGATGACGGACTCGGTGTGCCTACCAAGTTCTTGAGCGGTTACGGTGGCTCGACGAGTGCATGTAGACATGCCTAATCCTTTGATCTGAAGCTTGCTCATCTTTCTCTTGCTCTTGTTGTCTGTTTAAAACTGTGTTGAGAGACAACGAAAAACTGTCCTTCCAGAAGCTTCTGCACATATCACGTGACCCGTCGGGATGCAATCGCGAAGCAGTCAAAAAATCTCCGAATCTCCGAACGAGCACAAGATCAACATGTTTGATTGAAAGAATGATCAAATAATCTGATAATCTTAGGATCTTTATTGTGCCCAAGAGGGTACTTTAGACTCGTAACTCCATTCTGGTGACTCGTATTTTAATGCGTGAAGGTAAAGTCCGAGCTGGTTCTCGTCGGGGTCGATGTATGGTCTGATGCATGCTGGGCATTCTGTACATCATCAACTGGTGATGTTCTTTTGAAACATACCTGGGTCCTTTTCTTCTGAATTTTCGAGATTCTCTGTTGAGATTTCGTCGGAAATTCCCGCCTTTTTTCCGTCACCATAAATTGGGTCGTTTACAATGGGGTGGCCCAAATGATTGAGATGAACTCTGATCTGGTGTGTCCTACCGTTCTTCGGCTCACCTGAAATCTCGATGAGTTTTCATAGAATTTTCCGAGAAAATTCACATCGAACAATGCTGGTGTCGGATTCTTTGTCATATGATATCTTGTTGAAGACTGTTCTGGCCGATTTCCCCTCGGTATCTACCGTGTTTGGTATTTTCCCGCCATTTTTATGAACCATTATAGCTGCATCTACATCTCTCTCTTCACTGTGAAATTGTCAGTGTTCAAATGATCCCGCCGTTACATCCGTTTGAATTTCAAAATCAAAACTCCCAGAACCGTGAAAATTCCCGAAAAACTCACTCTGGAAAATTTCCTCGGACCTGAAAAATTTTAGATCTTTTGTAATTTATTTTTAAAAAATCACCTTGGCCAGATAAGTCTTTTGTATTTTTCCGAGTTCCATCATTTCCCCGAAATTTCCGGCAACTTTCGAGGATTTTGCGAATAATAAAAGACCTAGAAATTGTCAAAATTCTTCCATCTGTAGAAAACGCGGTCTTTTCAGGTTTTTAAATTTTGAATTGGTGATCTAAAAAAGATTTTCCGATTTGAGATTGAATCAGTTTTTTGAAAATTAAATGAAATTTCACCTGAGGTAAGACGGTCCAAACGGTAGACACAGTACAGATTATTCTTGGAATATTCTTTCGCCATGATGTACATCAAGCTATTATGACGGTACCTGCCACAAGGATGGACCTGCACATGATTAAGAGGATGAACATTTATAAATGATTTCGCTCACCGGAATAGAAGATGGTTTATCCACTACTATGACGTTATCGTCCTCATGTACAATGTCTATGGCCGTGGCCACGACAGGTGGCTCATGTCTAAATCTATTAAGAATATTTCATTTCGATCTCGAGGCAAGACCTGTGTGTTCGGTGTGATAGCTCATCACCATGTCTTAACTTTGTTTCTTCTGTGACTTTCTCTCCATTAATTCTGATGTCACCACATTCAATCCTATTTTTCTGTCGTCCATTAACAAACAACTTCTGATCCAACCATTACATAGTATTGCTCGTTATGACCGGTGAATTCAGAACACATCACGTCGAAAATCGACCTTCCGATCCATCTCCCCTTTGTGAAAGTCTAATACATTAGTAAAACGCCGAAATGAACTAAATCACCTTGAATACGAAGTAATACGGTTTCACACAACGAAATCCTGGACATTTCTCAGAGATGGGAAGGAATGGAACAGCAATTCACCATCTTTCACGAAACATACCGCCTCTTCGAGTTGTTCTTTTGATAATCCCTCTTCCTTGACTCGATTCACCCTTTTTCTTGGCAAAACATGTTCATTGGCCCTCTTTCGCTTGTCCTTCTCCATTTGAAATTGAAAATAATTAAATATAACACTCGGTTTTACAACATGCCACACATCTCAGAAATAAAGAAGGTGATGAGAACGTGTGACTTTTATAGCCAATATTGTCCCCGAGTTCGTTCTGTCTCATAGAGCCCGTTCTAAATTTATGCTGCCTGGAAACCTGTAGCGCAAAGTGCCGGAATCTCCTGGGTTCGGGCGGTACATGAATAAAACGATGCCCCAAACACCAATTCTCCTGCGCAGAAAGCAGCCCTAACACTTGGATATCCTCTATCGACTGACGCATTCTGCCTTCGCATGTCTTTCGGCACGCCGAGTTCTGGCAGTTATAATATTGAGCAAATTTAGTTCGTTTGTCCCACAAGAGGGCCACGGCTTCTCGACTTAGCAGTTCTATTCTTGTGATGGCTAATAATCTGTGGTCGCTCCAAATTAATGAAATAAGTCTGGTTATGTATCCGAAGATTACCTCGCGTCATGCCAAAACACCCCCAGCGACCATCCGGCTCCTTATGAATTTATTTTTATTCCAAGTTCGTCGTCGCAATGGCAGTTGTTGGGGCGAAAAGTCAGGGTACTTGATATCACCATGGAAATTTCTTAGACAGAGTTGGTAAAAACGTCAAAATGCGGAATATTGTAGAAAGAAATTACGATATTGGGTGATGGAGAAGTGCCGAAGGTTGATTTTCCAGCAGGTAAGGAAGCCTAAAGGTGCCTTGATCACGTACCTGAGCGCTCACTCCGCTCAAACATTGTGCCGGTGTGCTATAGCATTCCAAAAGACCAACGACCGCAGCCAGACTCTTCAATATGGATATGCTTTGTGATGCTGCTCTTAAAGGATCTCACACCGAGAAGTTCTTCAGGTACACGAATGATAATCCTTGATCTGGTCTCAATGACGACGGTTTCTCACAATCAACAGATGCGAAGAAGATGGATGCGATAGAACCTTCCGCTCAAGAAGAGGATATCTTGATCACTCACGATCACACAAAGGAAGACCTCACTCCTGCCCTGTAGCTGGATGTGGAAAATCATTCCTTCGACCAGCTCATCTTGAGATGCATGCTCGCATACACACGGGAGAGGTATGAAATTGATCATTTAGACGATTATGAGAAATTTTTACTGATGTTTCTATAGAAACCCTTCGTGTGCGAGTACAAGGACTGTGGCAAGAGGTGGAATCAGAAGAGCGCTCTAAAACAACATCTCCGCTCTCATACTGGCGAGAAGCCCTTCTCATGCAACCTCTGTGACAAACGATTCTCTACCACCTCGTCATGCAAGAGACACGCACAAACACACGAAAAGAGTCATGTAGAGGTGCCTCCCTTCCGGATGACATCGCCGAATCTATCGGATCATGAACTCCCATCTGGAAGTCCACAATCATCACCTATACTGCCACACTCACCACCATGCTTCTCATCCATCACACTACCTCCTAACTTCTTCATCTCAAATTTCAACAGCACAAGCTCGTTCGAACGCATCGAATCTCCAGTCAAATTATGTGTAAATTTTCTATTAAACTGAGAGACTGTACACGCCTTTTATATTATATATATTTATATATAATATTTTCGGTGATCAAATTCGCAAGTTGTAGATGAGCGGAACATTCTCCGGGGAATTCCTCACCAACAGCAAGTTCCACGCGAAAAACGTCTTCCATCCCTTTTCCCCGCTTGAGAACCGCAGCCCCAACAACTTACTACAGACAGGTAATCATCGGGGTTCTTAAATCGAATCATGAATAAAGTTTGAAACAGTTTTCAATGAGAAGGGGAGAGTGGAATCTGCAAAGCGACGATCTTTTAGACGATCCTGAGTGAGTATCGATTCATTTTCGATTGATTTGCTCAAAAATGCTAAATATTCCAAGATATGGAGCTAAACGAGGTCCCTTAGCACGAGTCCCCTATGCAAATACTTTGGCACCAAGGACACAATGGATTGCTCTCGGTTCAACTATCATTTTTGTCCTTGTAATTCTTTTGGTCATCGTAACTTCGCTCGCCAGGACTCATGTCAACGACAAAGGCACCTACACTAATGTTATAATCATGATCAGTGACGGTTTTGGTCCCGCCAGTGAGGTTTGTGGCTATAATCACATATCTATCATCTCAAACATCTTTTTAGACAATGGCTCGTGTTGCTTGGGCGGTTGAAAAAGATCCATCCACCTCGAAGAATTCAATTTTTCCTCATACAGCACCACTTACTTTAGACAAGTATCTTGTCGGTACTGTCCGCACATATAGGTAAATGAATCATCTTCCATCTGAAACATTAATTTCTCCAGCTCAAATAGTTATGTCACGGATAGTGCTGCAGGAGCCACTGCTTATTCATGCGCTTTAAAGACATTGAACTATGGCATTGCAGTCGACGATCAGGGCCGTGCTTGTGGCCACCTCTTTGAGGCCGCAAAGACAAAAGGACTCGCCACAGGAATAGTCGCCACCAGCGAGACCACACATGCAACTCCAGGTATGTTTTCCCGCCAAAATAATCATTCGAAATTCAAACTGAGGACAGCTTCATTCTCTAGCCACGCTTACAACAGAAACATGACAGACTTTATCGCTACACAGCAGGTATTTTTCCAAGGACAGATCTTCTCGTTAGTTAACGCGCTCTTCACGTGATTTCCGCATTGTAATTTATTGTTTGCAATTTTTTGAAGGCACAAGAATAATGTACCGTGACGGTGGATATCTATTTTTAGGATCTGAGACTTTAAGATCAACGCGGGTCTTGACGTCATTTTTGGCGGTGGCAGCAAGTTTTATGACCAACGGAAAGACAACCGTAACCTCTTTAATGAGGCAGGAAAGCTCGGATACACCGTCACCAAAAACCTTTCAGGTGAAATTTCATCGAATTTTCATTCAAATTCTTCTCATGATTCACTTCTCCGAATTTCGAAAAGATTATTTGAAAATGACTTTTCGACCATCTACAACGCGACATTAAGATATCACAGGATGGCAGGAGGCCAATACACTTCCCCTCTTGTCACTTTTTGCGACATCTCACATGAGTTATGAGATAGATAGAGACCCCACACAACAGCCTTCACTTGCAGAGATGACCAGTAAGGCCATCTCTTTATTGCACGGAAAGCCAAACACAAAGGGTTTCATCTTGATGGTCGAAGGTGAGATTCTGTCGGTAACTACCGTGATTTTGTCCGGTAACTAGCGTGAAACTTGTATCTGTGTTAAACTATAGATCAAAATTTACAATTTCTATTTACAGTGTGTTTCCCTTTTCATTTGAATAAAACAATTCCAGGAAGTAGAATCGACCACGCGGGACACGCTAACGACCCCGCTGCACATTACAGGGATATTTTGGCTTATCAAAAAGCTGTTGAGGTCGCCACTTCTTTTGCTGAGACAGAGGGAAACACGATCGTCATATCTACATCTGACCACGAGACCGGAGGTGAGATCACGTGACCTCATCACGAAATTTCCCGGAGTTTTGGTGTGGTTGAAAGTTCTGAGAAAATGTAGGACTGACACTTGGCAACGGTGACTATGCTTGGTATCCCGATATTTTGATCCGAGCGAAGGCCTCTGCACAGATTTTAGCTCTGAAGGTATGTCTCGTTGTAGATTCACAAATGGCATCCATCTCTACAAATTGTGGCAGAGCTGCAAGTTTATGTCGGTGGCTCTGACACATGAGATGTTATGATACAAGTCATAGTACGGCACACTAGTATCTGTTATTGCAGTAAATTCAATAAAACACGTGACAAAATGTGACTGCCACACTTGTCTTTGCTGCGGCAGAGCCGCAATCGCAATAACGTGAGCGGTGCCAAGCTTTCATTTCCACCGCAAAGAAACACTCATGTAGACACGAGACAACAGCATCCCAAACACATTATACATTAAATTCTAATCTTTAGTGATTCTTCATGGAAATAAAACATCACAGGTTCGCGAGAAGGACGCCGACATCAAGGCAATTTTCCAAGAGACGTACGGTTACCCACTCGACAACAACCAATTCGCCATAATCAATGCTACATTGACCGACCCCTCAGACTACAACACCGCCCTGGCTATTTCGCGCGTGGTTTCTTCCTTTGCAAACATCGGTGAGTTTTATTCCTTTGTGCAGACATGACAGGATGTTTGTGGTTGAATAATGATGGAGGATTATTAAATTAAATTTAATTGTGTTTTGTAACAATACCGCAGGCGGCAATGCCGCAGACCAAATTTATATTTCAATATCATTATTAAAAAACGATTTTTCCGACGAGCCGTAAATCAAAATTACCTTCTGCATACATCAATACTTTATAAAGTTTTCATATTATGATAATAAATGTGGGATTATCTGACGCTGATAAGGATGGACTACATATGCACACACCGGTGTAGATGTGAATCTGTACGCTTACGGCCGGGACACCGAGAGATTGAGAGGCAATCACGAGAACACCGACGTGAGTCGCACAAATGATCCTTTGAACCGCATTCTCGAGAGATTTCAAAGAAGATTACAAGAAATTTCTGATTTGTACAGGTCGGAAAGTTTGTGGAGCAGTTGTTGAATTTGAATCTCGAGGCAGAGACCAAGAAGCTGAAGAACTTCCAGACCGTAGCCAAATAGATTTATTATCCAATGTATAAATAGCCTTCGTTTTTCATATCGCTTCTGCCAGATCCCATGAAGAAGTAGAAGGGACGAATGCAAGGTTTTTGGCATCAGTTGGGTTGCGCAGAAATTATTTTTGGCATGGTTGACCCGGCAGGGTGCAGCCAATTGTTTTAATATCCCTGTGAACACATTGCTTTTTGTGGAGAGAAGAGCGAAACTCTAGAATGCATGCGACACAGGCGATGAGCTTAGCGAAGTCTTTTGGCATCTAGCCTTCTCGGCCTCCATGGAACAGATGTAAAGCTAGTTCAGTTCACCAATATTTTTTTTTAACTCTTGACAGACTATGATGATCATTTTTAAAGTGTACAAATTCGTGCCCACCGGAAAGAGGAAAGAAGTAACGGGTTAACAAAGATGATGTTCACACACTTATGTACATGTTGATTTGTGACATCTCTGTCTTGCCGGCCTAGCGAAAACATGACCCAAAATAACATGGGGATCATTTTATTGTTGAAAGAGGTGACCAAAGTGGGACATAACCTCCCCCAGAGAAGGAGCTCCTTGTCCTCCCAACTTCTTACAGCTCTCCGCAGCCACAAAGGAAGCTATGATGTTTTAGAGGTGCTCGAGACGAAGGTGAATGGCATACCAAGACTGAGCAGATTATCATCACCTACATTCTTGAGAATGCCAAGCGCGATGCCGGCCGCGAAAGCGTCCCCTGCACCTGCAAACATGAATTTCTGGTCTTGTATTGGTTGGAGAGTTACCTGTGGTGTCTTTCACTTCTATTGTATTTGCTGGGCAAAAGATGATATCAAGTCCTTCGGGCTGTCTGTGCTTCCCAGGTTCCAACGCGAAGTGGAGGTGTTGTAACTACAACGAGTCATTTTCACCAATACTGGACAGATTTTCGTTACCTTGGGCTGTGCACCTTTCATGATGTGGTCCAGCTGTTCCCAAGCTCCAATAATCCGAACATTCTTGCCGCCCGCAATACGCTCAGGTCGAACTAAAATCGACCCCAGCGCGCCAAAAGTTACCACAAACATTTTTGCCTGTACATCATCAATAAACGTCGACATCCTCTTTTGCGACCTTTTTGGCGTGACGTGTCAGCTGCCAGATGCAGTATAGGAGGTCAGTGGTCCCTTGTTCTTTGGAAAATGTTCCAGCCCAAGCGGACGATGCAATTACAACGGTTGCTCGCGTCAGCAATTCCATGAATCCTATACCATTAGCCAGTAGAACTATGTATCCGATTCTGAGGAGAAATACCTTCACCACGGTCTCTTTCGCAATCTACAACGAGGTGAACGTCTGGATTTATCTCCACCGCAAAATCGAAGAGTACATTTGTCGCCTCAGGATAACGGGTATCTAATTTATAAATAAATGTTCAGTGCTCTTTGTGAGAGAATGATCGAGAGATTCGTTGGTTTGAAACATCAAAACGATCTCAGAGTCCAACAAATATTCTACCAGAAAAAAGTAGTGGAGCTTTGTTGAATATTTCTATGGTCTCTGGGCGCTTCACCAACTGCAATATTCAGTTCTTCATTTCAAAGTGACATTTTATGCACAGCGCGAAAGCTGCAGATAAATCAGAAAGAGGTGATGACGTCACCTCTTCTGCGTCACCCTTTGTGATGGCTTCACCTCTGGTGTGGATGATTGTCCTTGTGTTCTGGCTCTTATCCACAATCACATAGCTGAAGCCAGAATCACCTTCTGATCTCAAGATTAAGCTGGTATCAATCGGCTCACTGTTCTCTTTACAGAGCTTCAAGACTGATTCCGCTTTCGAATCGGTTCCTGTGGAAGTGAGTATCATAAAATGTAACGTCATATGAACCTATCTTCGTGATGACATGACCGTTGAAGCCGAAAGAGCTCATGGCAGAGAGGAAATTGAAGGCATTGCCACCACCGACAGTGCGACTTTCCACAGTCCTGATCTGAAAAAATGAGATGTGCAGACGTCACTCACGAACCTTTTCATCTGGTTGAGGAAATCGTTCGACAACACCGATTAGATCTGTTTTCTAATGAACTCGCGCATGGCAATAAGAGCTCACCAATAACCGCCAGTCCAATACCAACAATGTGTTGCGACATGTTTCTGTGTTTGGATTTTCTGGCAGAAAGCGCGAATTGTTTGTGCGCAGAATTCAGCTCGCGCTCACAAAGATCACGTTATACAACCGTAACAATTATGGTACCAATTTCTAACGGTAATTTGGATGACGTCATCATTGTACAGCCAATATAATATGGACAGAGGTGAAGATGTATTTATACATCGCATGTACATGTCATCTGATGACATCTGCCGAGGCCATCTCAGTCATCCCCACTCTCATCATCATCACCGGGGACCTGCTTGCTGTTGGTTCGTTGTAGATGGTGATATTTCATTTACCTCTGTGTTATCAGACGATAATTTGCTCAACATGCGCGCGAAGTCCTTCTCATCCCTCTCTTCCACTAATCTGGGCTGGAAAGTTTCAGGAAAATTCGATGAAATCTGTCAGAATAATCTGTGCTTCCATCTGCAGCAGAGCTGCAGGTTCGTTTGGCAAAGTCAATCCAGAGTCACAACCAAGTCGTTATAGATCGAATTGTAGACGTACCGCAGCTTTCAGCGTGAATTCACCCTTGCGCTCAATTATGGCGTTGCGCACGGCCTCTACCGCGCTCTCTACCGCCTTCAATGCTTCCTCCTTTTTGAGAGAGCTACAGAACACTACAAATAGAGGGGGGGCCACCAACCTGATCTGATGACGTCATCACAAAGTAGATTCCAGCAGCTTCACCGCCGTGGCTCAAAGATTGAACGGATATTTTTGTCTCATTGTAGATGATATGATGCGAAGCCTGACCTTGACAGCCGCTGATTCTGTGGAGACTTTTTCGCCCTCACGCAGAGCTTCTTTGATCGCGTCAATCCCTTCATATCTGAAGCACGTGACCTGAACTTTCCGTGAATATTCTCTGGTTGTAGACTGTCAAATTCTCTTCGAGATTCACCTCAATGTCGGCCCTCACTTTGGCCTGCGTGGGGGTCAATCTGTGCCTCACCAAAGTCATCACGCTCTTCCTCATCTCTTCTGTCGCATCACACTCTGAGAAAACGGTGTTTTCGTCACTGCTCCGGGTTATTTTATATGGCAAATATTTACAAGCTAAACACTTGGTAACTCCAAGCATGAAGAAGTCGTGATACAAATAATAGAATGGAAAAACCCACATCAAAGCGAGACGGAAGGCGTCATAAGCGTGTCCGAATTTGCGTTGAAGTGGCCAGCCCACCTTTTCGTACACGATTTCCAGGTCGGTGTTGACCTCCTCAGCAACCCTTCTCAATATACTCTGTACCTGCACAATGTCTTAGGATGTTTATTTTTTGTTCATTCCGACAGTAGATTGACGTACCTCAACAGATTTATTGTATTTCCTGGTACATTTTGCTGTCTCCTCTTCAGAAATTCTACGCTTGGACAAATCAATGTATCCTAATCATGTGAGTGATGTCGACGTGATATATACATGTTCAGTGTGCGCACCCTTCTCTTTGTCGACACGCAGCACGACGGCGGCCTCCTTGCGCCCAACTCGGATGATCTTACCAATGGAACGTATTCTAAAGGTTGAATAAGATTTTACTGGATTTTTATTGATGTTCATTGAATTTTGAGTTTGTAATTCAACAAGTTTTTATAGTTCCGAAGAACGATTTGATTGTGATAATGAACATCTCCCACCTTCTTCTTGAAAGTTCATTCAACATAATCATTCCTTCTGCGTTATTGTACTCTTTCAATACTACGTGTGCTCCCATATCTTCCACAGAAACAACCTTTCAGATAAGATTAGATCGTCTCTTATAAATGTCATGCATTAAGGTCGTGGATCGATGGTTTGATTTTGTTAGACGTTATGTGAGAGTTCAGACATGGTGTTAGCCAATTGAACCGAAATGAAGATAGAGTACCTCTGCCATCACGAGGTCATCGACTTCAGGGAATTTCTGCTCATACATGCTGGAATTATCAGCAGATTACGGTCATAACTTGGCAGACATTGAAAGTTAGATGTGTATTTTTGACTCTGATCTCACAACATCTCACTCAAAAACGGTTTACTTCAAAGAGCCTCCGATCAAGATGTTAACTCACCGGCAGTTTAGATTTGGTCCATTCTTGTTAATAGGCTCATATTTTTCCTCTCCATTAGATGCTTCTGAGCTCATGTGTCTTGTGTTGTATCTGTGATGATCGAAACTTTTCCGCGAAGATTTTTTACTGATTTTTCAGAGAAGGATTTCTTGACAGAATAAAACTGCTCCAAGAATTCTTGTTAAATTTGCACTTGTATGAAACTTCTGTCATCATGGCCACTCTGTATCATGTATTCTTTTCTTATTATAATTTATCATTTGTTTGCCATCTATTTTTGTATTTGTATTCTTAAGCATAAAAAACTGTACTGTTTTCACATTTTTAGCCTTGGTATTGTTGAGCTACATGACTGATCTCAACATGACATATCTTATTCATTACACGGCATCACGACATTTGATAGATCGCCGTCGATGCCTCAAACGAGATGCATATCGCAAAGGCAGCCAATGCAAAGATGGCCAGCTTTTATTCGTCTAAAATCCCCCGTAAGGCTTGAAGATGACAGTGGGGTTGGGAGATCCTTGCAGATCTAAGACGATGATCTGGTTCATGCCTGTTTTCACCACAGAGGCGGGGACGTAGAGGGATTTCTGAGGTCCGTTGTTCCAATATCTCCCTGATGGATTCAGACATTTGAGCACATTTCCTCTTGATGCAGGAAGAATGGAACATGATAAGATCATTACCCAAGTTGAATCCATTGATCCAAACGATGCCCTTGTGGAAGTTCTCGAACCATAAGAAGGACTCTGCCTGTATTTTGGCGGGAAAACTTCCCGCGTAAAAGGTGGGGGTGTTATTTTTGAATTGAAGAGTGTCTTGGAAGTCCTGCAAAGAGATATCACTAAAGTCGAAAGACCAAGACCTCCAGTGGTAATTTTGCTTGCCATTGACGTAGACGGGTCCGACAAGGCCCTTTTTCTCCGAATTCATAAAGGGACCGAAGCCGATACGACCTGCCAAAAATTACAACGTTGTAGATGGGATAAGAATACTTGAAATTTTCATGAGAATTCGTTGAAATTTCACCCATGTTTTCGACGAGGATTGTGAGCTCAGATCCACGTTTTGGTATGTTGAAGGTGAATTGCTTCCTCTTATCGTTTCTATACTGCTCCCCAACATATCTACCGTCTTGGTACAATTGTGCCCTACGACACGTCATCATTGAAACTACAACGTTGTAGACGACAGAAAGATGAACGGACCTGTCGTGAACCTCCTGCAGGGATACTGAACCGTCTTGAGGTCCCAAAACTTGGGTCTTGTACAATATGAAACCTGAATTTTCTCAGAAAATGTACGTATACATCGTTGTAGATGTACCCTCAGGTTGGCCGAAATACTCCATATTTCTGGGTGAAATTGTCTTTGGATTCTCCTGCTTAAAGATAGAGAGTTTGTTCAACACTCCCTCGTCGTTGATGTCGAATAACAGTGATGACGTCATCTTCACTACTCCTCCTCCCAGGGCCTGCCATGTTATTTTCTTGGAGATTTCGAGTTACGTACCATGCGGAGGGGGGCGGGAGGGAGGGGGGTGGTGATGTTCTTGTTGTACTTGCTGACTACATTCTTGAAGAGATTCCATTTGTATGTGGGATCTCCACTTTCATTCAATGCGGCTGGAAAAATTTAATTTTAAATAAAAAAATTAATAAAAATTAATTTAAAAACACAACCAAGTACGAGAGTATTGTATTCGATAAAGACCATAATTGATTGTATTGAAAAGCATACAAATATACTCACAGTTGTAGTCATAACTGGTGGTGATGGGCTTGAAATGTAAAGTGGATGCCTCATCACCGTCAGCATTTGCACCACTGGTGTATCCAAAGTTTGTGCCACCAATAAACATGTACAAATTGACAGATACTTTGTTGCTCAGCAACCAGTCTAAAGATCGTGCTTCCTTTTCTCCATCAGTGGTGGAGTGAGCGTTACCCTGGAGATTTCAATGAAATTTCAAGAATTTGTTCGTTGTAGACGGACATACCCAGAAATCGAACCAGCCGTCCCTGTTGTCATCAGTCAATCATGAAAAAGACATCATGTCGTGATGACAACATATCGAGATATCTCACCACCACTCTGAGACAAAAGCGGGCTGGTTAGGGAGAGTCTTGCGTATCCATTTGACGTTGTTAGAGGGGTCAGAAGAGGCGGGAAAATTCATGGTACGTAATTCGTCTGGCAGAGAACCGCCCAAGAATGTGGCGTCCGACGGACTACAACGATCAAAAAAAATTGTCAAAAGATTTTTTTAAAATGATAAGAAAAAAGAAATTCTGTGATTTTACGGGAAATTGAAATTTCTATGAAATTTCACCCATTTGAAAAGAAGAAGGGGGTGTTGTTCATTCCGTTGTCTACAAATGAACTTCTCAGCTGTTTCAAATATTCCTGGAATTTTCAGTGGTTTGATGACGTCATCTCCGCTTACCGTGTCGCTTCCGTAAGAACCGTACTCGTTCTCAATCTACAACGAGTTGAGTCAATTGAAAGTTCGATGAAAATTCACCTGCATCAGGATGATAGGACCCTTTCCGTTGTTGTATTGCAGTGCTGCTAATTTTGGAACAAGCAATTTTTGAAATGTCAAATAAGGCTCCATAAACTTGGGGTCAGAAGATCTGAATGAGATATCTCTGTGCGATGTCATGACACATTTTGAGATGATGGACGTGCAACAAAACCACTCACGTTACATTAAGAAGCCAAGATGGAATTCCTCCAAGATCATATTCTGTTAATCATCAGGAAAGATCAAATGTGCATGTTTATTTTGCAAAATAAGTTGCCATAGCTTCCCAAAAAACACAGATACAAATATGGAAAAATTTTGTGCATCACATTCGATCCTTCAAGCTGTCGCATCACATCAAGTCCACAATTTCAATGTGCCGCAGCATTGTCGATTTCGAAGCCAATTTAAATGTAAATTAGACAATCCCTGATGACTCACCAGCACAAATGTAAGGTGTGGCTCTGATGATCACGAGAAGGCCGACGGCTTCAGCATCTTTGATGAATTTTACGACATCGAGCATTCCCTCAAAGTTATAGACATCAGGTTGCGGATTATGTGTGTTCCAAGGAATGTAAGTCATGACCTATGGACATTAATGCATTTTTAAACTCTATGCATACCGTATTCATTCCCATGGCTTTCATCTTGAGAAGTCTATCAGTCCATAGTTCAGGTGGAATTCTGAAATAATGAACAGAACCTGCGATATTACTCTCTACCTTCGTCTGTATCGACTCACCTGAGATGATAACAAACTCCTCGCCATCTTTAGTGAATTGTGGTCCCACAGCAGAAAACGTACCGGCGTAAGCGGTAGACAAGAAGAACAAGCAGAGAAGGATGGTGCTCTTCCCCATGTTTGTGATCTTTCAGTGACACCGGATTTTTACAAGTCTCACGTGAGACGCATGCGGTTATTCACGTGAAGTCGACACGCTAGGAGAAACAACGGAGGTGGGGAAGAGTGAAAATGGAGTTCACGACAACAGGCAGTGACACTGTGTCCTTTTGTATTACAGGTGTGTTCCGTACAGGTTCCGATCCTTGTATGTCACCTCCACAAGATGAGCGTAGTATCCGTTGTGAACATTGCACACGATCATGTGGACGTCAAACAGCTGTCCCTCCTTTCCCCTTGACATCTGCATCCTGACTCCTACACTGTTGCTTGCGTCCATATCCTGCTATTTCACGTCAATAAGACCAACCCCAAAGCGACTTACGATCTCGAAAAGGTGACTACAATCTATGTCGGCCTTCACAGAATGAATGTAATGATTCCCGTCCGTCATCTCATCTCGACTCGGCAGACCAAGCTGCTCTGCTGACATCACCTCGCAGCAGCCGCTTCCCTCATGTATGATGAAGGATATGCAGCCATCCGTTGTACCAAAGCTCCATCCATATGGAAGCTCCTCATAAGAGGTGATCAAAGAGCCTGAAGAGTTGTTATCTGTGTTTGTGTTCATTGTTTTTTATGAGGGAGCAGCTTGTGATGGTGAGTTCCGGAATTGAATTCCTCTTTCCGAACAGAAAAATTATCGCAACAAATTCTTAAGATCTTTGTCTACAATAGGTCATCTCCGCACTTGTTATCATCTGTTCTACCTGACTAAAACCTTCTTGTTCTCAACCAATGAATTTATGAAATTACTTAAATCATTTAGACTTGATTTATTTCATAGGTAATATACATCTTAGAAGGCTAAAACAAGAGCAAGAAAGGCAGTCATCCCAATGACGAGTCCACTAGCTGCACCAGTAGCCACAGTTGTAGAGGCAGGAGAGAGGTTAGCGCTAGTAGTCGAAGTGGCTGAAGTGGAGCTGGTGGAGGAAGTTGTGGTGCTGTTGGAGGCAGAAGTGGAGTACACGGCGTAAGTCGAGAAGTGTGTCACCTGGATAGTGACGGTGGCAGCGATTGGATCATACAAGGAATCTGTCAGGATCTGAGCGGTGTTGGAGGTGGTGTTGTAGAATGCCCAGACAAATTGCTGTCCAGCTGCCAAGGCAAGGCCGCTGGTGTTTTGTACGAGAGTTGCGGCCAAGTTGACCTGTTGAGAGACGGAAGTGTTGTAGGAGATTCCGGCATAAAATGTGTTTGAAGAGCTGTAAGTGACACCACCGACAGTTCCAGAAGTCGCCACAGTGGCAGCAGCGCCGGCAGTCAGACCAACATTTGCGTTGTAAGCGGTATTTACGCTAGTTGAGATGGTACTGTTCGCCTCGTTGTAAAGAGAGATGGCAAACTTTGTGGCAAAGATATAGGTAGAATTTGCTCTTGCTTGCACCTATTACAATAAGAAAGAAGATTTCTATCGGGAAAAATTACCTTTGCTGCAACTCCATAGAGGATGGGAAGTATTGCGGGAGTGTTGCCGGAAGCACCAGCGTTCAAATTGACACTTGCGGCAGAGGTGACAGCGTACTGAACGGGGGGAAGAGTGAAGGTGATGTCTGGATCTCATCAGAGATGAATACAAACAGTGTTCACTCACTCTGAGCAATTCCGTTTGCATAGCCGATGGTAGAAGGCAGCGCGCCAAAAAATCCTGGCTGAATGTTTGCGTTTCCGTTGGAGTAGGCCTGGTTGGACCCATCAGAGGTGTTGACGGCGTAGAAGAGCTGGAGGTTGGGGTCGACCGCGTTCTTTAAGATGTTGGAAAGCGACTGACTCTGTGAAAGAGTCACAAAGAAAGAGAAGGAACCGGGTGCCAGAGTCGTGGTGTAGATGAATCCAAAATTAGCGTTTGCGTTAGCTCCGGCTGCTCCAGCGGCAGCACCTCTAGATACAGTGAGTGATGAGTTTAGAAAGGAGATGATTACGTGGAAGAGAAACCAGAAAAGGAGTTGAAGCTGGCGCCAAGAAATTGAGTGAGGCTCACAGTGACATTTCCAGCAGCACTGTTTTCCGTCAAAATCAGATGAGATGTCAAAAAATGGGTGCTCACCTGGCGGTGATGGTGAAAGTGGCGTTGAGGTTCGATGTGAAGAGACCTCCGGCTAATCCAAGGTTGAAAGAGTAAGAAGCTGTTCCAGCAACTGACAAAAAAGAGTAGGTGGAAAGAGTGTTGACCGCACCGAAGGATCCAGTCCCGTTGAATGAGCCAGAAGGAAGCTTGAAGGGGGAGCCGGCGAGGCAAGCGCCAAAGAGGGCGAGGAGTACAATTATCTTCATGTTGCTGTTGTCTGTTGCTACTTCTGCTGAAAATGAAGGAAGGCTGACCGATCCTGTCTCGCTCTCTCCAATCGTGAATCTTGCGGTAGTAACCGTGCAATATTTCATATCGGCACTTTCGGAAACCGACACCGGTATCGGATGACAGCTGCTCATTTTGCGAACCCGAAAGCCATAATTCTTTTAACTCCGAGGCCCTGGGGGAATAGTACGTTCCTCTTCTGGAAGGCAGTTGGTAGGCAACTCAATAAAGTCGGCTCGTAACTGCCGACAAGCCCTCGCGGAACTATATTCCCTTCAAGCTGGCGACCTCAGTTGTTTATCTTATCAATCTTTGATATATTACTGAATAGTATGAGAGATCCTGTGAATAATTAATGTTTTTTTAATCATATTTTCATAGAGGTCAACTCATTGACACTGACTCTGATATCAATAACTCAATATGATGATTATTAAATTTTTCGGTTTTATTAGCAAATTTTAATATTGCGCGATTACAAACTGAACTATTTTATTTAGATGAGGTCGATGCGTTCATTTACTGACCGATGTAACCTTTCTCCTC
>MZNV01000748.1:0-22659 GCA_002081555.1 Protostelium mycophagum | reverse complement strand
TAATTACGCAACTATTTATACTATTTATTTTCAATTGGAAAAA
Source organism: Protostelium mycophagum (assembly GCA_002081555.1). Taxonomy (NCBI): domain Eukaryota; phylum Evosea; class Variosea; order Protosteliida; family Protosteliaceae; genus Protostelium; species Protostelium mycophagum. The sequence continues at coordinate 22,616 of MZNV01000748.1, read as the reverse complement.
ATGCTGAGTAACATCAGACATATGGAAGACAAATGACTCACCAATTTGAAACTTTGTCAATTGTTGGAGATTCCAGAAAAATTGCTCTACCATTGAGAGACGTCGTGTTAACAATTGATCAAGGTCCGGAAGAGGAAGAATAGATGCCTCCTCCGCAGGAGCTGATTGTATTAAAGATAGAGATCCCATTGAGATATGCAGGAAATCCAACTCTCAGGTGCTCATTCTGAAAGTGATCTCATTGTTCATTGTATCATCATAGCAAACATAACCTAAGGTAGTCATAATGTTAAATTTTGGAGCTGACAGTTAGACACAGATACTGGCTCAAACTGTTGTTTGAACGCAGTTCAGAGTTGGACAAGGATCTGTTTGTGATGGCGCAGAATTGAACAAACCCTGGGCAATATAGGATGAATTACTAATTTGAACATCAATTCTGCTGTAGATATATCACGAACTCGCACAAATCAGCATCTGTGGTCTAATGGTATGATGCGTGCCTTCCAAGCACGCGAACCGGGTTCAATTCCCGGCAGATGCACATCTTTTTGCACCTCTACGTTTTAATGGGATGTGACACGAGAAAACTTAGTTTGAGTTATTAGAGAAAAAGGTGCCAAAAAAGCTCAAGTAGATTTATCTTATTACAGCATTAGAAGAGCGACGACAGAGAGGAGGAATGGGACGATGACATTGGCACCAGATGATGGGCGAGAAGTTGTGGGTGTTAATGCAGTTGGCCCACCTGAGTTTCATCAAAACATTGTTTTGGTATTACGACATTCGTTTACCACCTGCGAAGGGGTCGGTGGGAACACTCCCGACTTGGAATGCCAAAGTGCTGCTTGCCGTCTGATTGATGCATTGACCGAAGCTAAATCACATCAGAATGTTAAACAGAAGACGCTGGCTTACGGCTGAGTAAAGACGGTTGGGGTTCCGCTGCAACCCTTGCTGGTGTAACCGTTGGAATTCACTCCTGTGTTGTTGAAGGTGACAGAAATGGAAGCAGATGGAGAGTTGAAGCATCCACTTTTGTAGAGCTGATTGCTTGAGTATCACAGAAATGATTAGAAAGAGGTATTACCATAATCGAGGTCGGTATGTTATTTCCTTTGACAAGATTCTTCGAAGAGCTGCACACCTCCGAATTGCCATACACGATCTGTCCAAAAGTAGATGAAGGGAATGCGGCATTAAATGATCCATCCCACAAGTAGTAAAGACCATTTGAACTGGTGCATCTGCTTCCATCAGCATTTTTCGCCAAAATTAGCACCCGTTCACAGAAATGAACAAATCATTCACCCGTTGTTGGTTGCAGTTGCTCTATAGCAGTTTGAGAAGCAGTCTCCCGAGTCACAGAGGTTGACTTGAGCGTTTGCCCCCGAAGAATAAGCCCCCGAAGCATAGATGGAGAAATTACCCAAAGTGAGCAGGGTGCATTGTGACGCAAAAGGGATGATAGCCACATAGGGAGCCGCCATTGTGCAGCTCGAATCGTAATAATAATTCAGGGTGATCCATCCGTGGGAGGTGGCCAGCAGACACAGAAAGAGGATGGTATGAGACATCATTGTGGTCGTGTTGCTTCCGATGCTTGTGAGGAATGAGGTATTCCGGTTTTGTCAGTGGAATTGCGGTGATGTCAGTCCGGCCTTCGCGTGGATTCACGTCTGTTAACGCGAATATGAATGACGTCTCCGGCGCAAAACAGAACATTTTTGACAAGAGCATTGTGGATCAATTAATACGTAATTAAGAGCTATCTACAACCAACTATATGCATCTTATCTCAAATAATTTTAATTTATTGTTGAAAAAAGCGACACAAACTGCCGAACAAATTATCCACATCTACTTGGCTCTCCACCAGCTTCCGCCACTTTGTATCCCACACATCACGTGCCTTGTCTTCGTCTTCGTCCAATAGTTGCGATATCTCTGTGTAGATATCGCAGAAGAGTTCAGACTCTGAGAGGATGCTAGTGGTGAGGTGGTCGAGGCTGTGGAGCATGTCCTCTGAAGCAAAATTGGATTCCAAGACTATCCCTGTATATATCAACATTGATGGTTCGGCTACAACAAGTAAAATATTCAAATTTCACAAAAGTTACCGTCTGGAAGGTATTTGAGCAGAATGTGCATCACGTGATTTAACGTGGCATGGTCCACCGTTGATATCGTACATTCTGATTCTGTCGACAATGTCGACATTTTCACTTGCACGGGGACTTGTGATTGAGGCTCACTTTGTAATTCTACAACCTGACACGCGTCACTGTTTGAAATCTTCACGGCATTGTATACTCACTTTGTCTATCGGTTTGGCGAGTTGTAGATGGAATGCATTAGCCATGACATCTCGGGGGTTGACGCTCCATTGTCGTTCACAACTCAAAACGACATCTGTCGACACGAGATCTGACGAAATCAGTCAGATTCTTCGAGATCTACAGAGTTGTAGAACTCACTAATATTTTGATTTTCTTTTTTCTGTATAAATCCTAAAACCTCTTCTGCAGATAGGGACACGTTTCCGACATAAAATGTCTCATCCTGAATTTAGTTAATCTCAAATGAAACTGAGATATCGCACCTGACTTATCGTATGATATCTCAATATGATACTTATGACAGTGGCTCCTTCTGGTGTGAAATGGTCTGAGCGTAACTCCACCCTCGAAGAGAATCTAAAATACCATATTAATCCTCTCTACAACGATGTAGATGGAGAATTTATCAAAGCCGTTTGTTTTGCATGATAAGACAAAGATATTCACTGACAGTAATTCTTCACCTCATGATACCACCTCTCTTCAGAAATGTCGTTGTGGATGGATCCGATGACCTACAACAACAGAATGATGATACTTGGGCACAAAAGCAAAGCATTCTGAGGTCGGACATGTCATTCCTCGAATATATTAATAATATTTATCATAAAATTTAAAATAAAATATGATTATTAGCCTCTTAATGCTTGATAAAGGTGGTTGTGACTACATATGAAATTGTTACACTCACTCGCTGTCGTTACGTACGTCTACAACGAGACGACATTGTTGTGGTTGTACGGAATATTTCAGAGTGATTACGGATAATCTCGGAGTTTCCGAAATTTCGATGAGATTTTTAGATGGCTTTCCGATGATGGGGTTCAGTGGCGCCAAAATATTCCGATAATTTCCAGAGAAATTTCCAAGAACTGATACGAGAAGTTTCTCCTTTTCTCTCACCTTCAAATAATTAATTTATATAAAATAATAAAATATGATTTTAAAAATATCTAACCTTGGCCCTGACTTGATCAACTTCGCGTAACATGAGCTCTACGCGAGTTTCCAGAGAGTTTGCGATGGCGTAAAGATTGTCCATCTGCTTCGCTTTCAACTCGATGCTCTCGTCTACAACGAGTCATTATTTTTATCGTCGTACAATTCGTCTTCCAAAAACGTTTATTTTTTCTGAGTTTAAATGAATTTAATTTTTTTCTAAATTTAATTAAATTTTTTTTCTATTGAATTTAATTAAATTTAAAAAATTTAATTTTTAGTACAAAATCTCACGCTCTTGTTTCTTTGCCTTTTTACCGCACTGACCGTTGTGGCCGTCATCTATCACGTAATGTTCCAAGCATGTCTCCACATCGTCATCGTCTACCGGTGGAAGTAGTAACAGATGCTCCATCTCTGCTGTCCTCCATTCAATTTTGATTGAAATGACAGATTAGATCGATCAGATGACTGCAATACCTGAGAGAAAATGCCCGGAAACGGTACTTTTATTCTGCCATTCTGTCGAAATCATTTTATATCACGGGAAATAAACGTTGTGCGGTTTTCAAGTACCACGTTTATGGCTCGATTAGCCGCACTCCAACCATAATCAATTGTACAACAAAGATCCTTTTATAATGACGCGCAGAGCTTGTAATTATTTTTGAGTAACTATTGAAAAATTAAACTCACTCTTTACGACTTGCCAATTGTCATTCTCTAAAAATAGGATATTATTTATACTTCCATCATCTACAACGCTGCTTCCTGAGACCACGAGATTTCCATTTACGTACATCCTATCTACAATTATTCCTGATGTAATGAACTTTTGAAACTTTTGCGCACATATGGTAGGCAGCCACTTCAATTTGGCGGGAACGTAACCTGTCCCCAGATGAAAATTCTTGTAAAATTCCATTCGAAGAAGCCACTATTACTGATCTACAATGAGTCACAACCACAATTAAAATGTATTTATTTAGATTTAAATCTTAAAGAATATAATGTTCGAAATAATACCTTTTGACATTTTTCGATTCAAAATCTCCAGGTGGGTTGTAGATGGTCATACATGAAAATTCGTTGAAATTTCCATCCGGTATCCGAGCGTATCTCTTGTGCCATTCTACAACGGTCATCCTCTTGAAAAATCTGAGGAAACTCACGGAAATTCTCTGGACGTATGAAAACGGTCGACCCCTTTGCAGGTATTTTTCGTAGATTTTTCATGATCTAAAAATAACTCAACCTTTTCCTCTTACCGAAGAATTTCTCTCACCTCTTGAGGTGACAGCAGTCTCGTTGTCATGAAACTCATTTTTGTCGACTTGGGATCAGCCTGATGCACATGAGATATCATGACGTCACGATGGTGTGACTCACCTCCTGAATTTTCCACGATTTTTCTTTGGATGTACAGAGGGAGAGCATATAAATATCCTCACTCTATATTGTTAACAAGACCCTAAGACTGTGAAAAAAATTAAATACCTCACCCCTTCTTCCCCGCCAACCGTTACAAATTTTTGAAACCCATCAGGTGAAGGCAGGTTGTAGATGGCCACGATATCTTCACATTCGTATGAAACATCCGAGTCAAATTCACAGAAAATCGGACGAAATTCACCACCCATATAAGAAGCCACAGTAAACTGTTTGTCGACAGAATTATGAAAGAGGAGATTTGGACCGTCTGTCATATGTACACCTTCAAAACAATGAATCTTCCGAGAAATTTCCGTCGAATTATTTTGCAATTTCTGTCTTTAAATAATTTTGGCGTGAAAAATTATTTGAGAAATAAATTATGATTTTTAGAAATAAAAACTTGTGAAAAATCTACCTTCAAAACGTGTTGATTCCAGCTTGAATTTGATGACGTCACATAAATAATTATTTCCCCGTATAGTTCCTTGCCTCAGATCATCCGAAATCTCCGCGAAATCTACGTATGCCAATGTGTACATATGCGTGTTGTCTTCGTCCACTTCCAAAAATAGCTCTCTGTACAAGACATACGTCAATTTTCCGTGAAAAGTCAAGGAAAATTCATAAATGTGTTGGAAAATTCTTGGAAAGATACAATCCAACGGAATGATCTACAACGCTGTTTATGGCTAATAATTCGTGATTTTCGCCACCTGACAGTTTTCAATGTTGGAAAAACCAGACAGACCGGTTTCACTTGAAAGACATGAAAGGATGATTCAGGGACTTGATCCAATTAATGACTCACTCGTCCCAAAAGAAGATAACAACTTCCATGCCAGATGGTCATTCTGTTTCTTCAGCTCAAATGTGTCTATCTTTATCCCCTGATTCGCAGCACGAGCGTAGAATAATAACTGAAAAAAACACCATGAATTCAGAGATCGGACCTCTAATAAGTGGAAATCACCTCGCCTATCGAGAACCATTTCTCTATCTGTGGGATATTTCCTTCATCATTTCCTTCGTCATCATCATCTTCAGGATCAACCCCTGTGACATCCAATAATTCCTGATCCATCTGAGTTGGATCATCTGTTCACAGTTAGAGAAGTCAACAAGCAAAGAGATAAGGATAAATAGACCTAGGAGATCAGTCTGAGAATCGAGAACTAATGGTTCATGAGGTGGAGGTTGGAAGGAAGGCACATCCTCATCAGATGATCCTATGCAGATGTCATTGTCATCGTCCATTGAAAGATCTTCTCCCTGAAAAATGATTTCAAGTTGAAATTTTCAATTCGGAGAAACGTTTAAAGTTCGCATCGGTTCACCATTATTAAAATTTGATCATGTCTTCGCTGGTAAGTCACTAATAGCTCGTATTTATCGAGTCCCAAATATTTCAGCTCGGTATCGTCGTCATCATGGGAGTTGGTCTCCTCTTAGCCATGGACTCCATTCATTCTGTGGACGAAGGGTGATATGATTGCTTTATTAAAATAAAGCATCACACTAACTTTTTTCAGACATGTGGGTGTTTATTTCAGAGGAGGTGCTCTGACTACCAGGATCAATCCTCCTGGTGAGTGAATTTGGTGCCCAAATGTACTGCGCTGATATGCAAAGGATGGCACTTGAAGATGCCTCTTATTGATCGTTTCGAGAACGTACAGACCACTCTGCAGACAGACAAGGTCACTAATATTCCAGTGAGTATATCTTTCCTCCGACAGACGAATCATCTCATCGTCCTCGGTACAATTGGAGGAACAGAGATCATCAATACTCGGTTTTGATCATCCCAGTGTGGAACCAGCGGTGGAGTCATGCTAAAAATAGAAGCAGTGGAGGTCGTCAACCGTCTGAGAGAAGACAAAGTGTACCACACCATCAAGAACTACACCGTCCATTATGACAAGGTCATGATCTTTGACAAGATACAGTAAGTCTCTGATCATGACCTGCACATCCAAGGGCCGAGAAGTCTCAACTGAATATTTCAGTCACGAAATCAACCAATTCTGCTCAAAACATACACTACAAGAGGTTTATATCGATTTATTCCACACCGTCGACGACAGATTACAAGCCGCTCTCCAGGAATCTTGTGACAATTGGGCCCCAGGTATCGAGATGTGAGTGAATTTTTCGTGGAATTTCATGGGATTATAGTGAATTTTGAGGAAAATAAATGATATGATGACAGCATAGCTATACGTATTACCAAGCCAAGAATTCCGTAAGTTTTCCATGAAATTTCGATGAAATTTCGCTTACAATGAATAGGGAGAGTATTCTGAGAAATTACGAGCAGATGGAAGCAGAGAAGACTAAACTCCTTGTGGCTGCACAAAGTAAGTAGAATTTTTAAATTTTACAAATATTGTCGTGTTGTAGACTCTACCATTCGAATTTCGAAAAGTTGATTGACATTTTCAGCTCAGAAGACTGTGGAGAAGGGTATTTATTTTCAAGTTGAAATTCAAGTTGAAATGACTAACAATCGACAGAGGCACAGACAGAGAAAATAAAGGCTACAATAGGTAACATCATTCATCTACAATGACCCTTCATCTACAACCTGCCACATATTCCTTCATCATTTCATAATCGGCTCGAAATTTCATTCCAACATTCTGGACATTACCGAGCCACAAAAAATAATTATTTAATGAAAAAATTCATTATGTATAGAGGCCGAAAAACAGGCCGCGGTGTCTAAAATAAAAATGGAGCAGAGCATCATGGAGAAAGAAAGCCAGATCAAAATAAAAAAGCTGGAGGATGATGCTTTCCTCGCCAACGAGAAGGCACGGGCTGACGCACAGTTCTACACCGCAATGAAGGCTGCAGAGTCAAACAAGGTCACTTTTATTGATTTCTCCATAAACCGTCAAAAATCTTCCACTAAAATTGAATTATTTATTCAGATATTATTTTTGTAGATTTTCAAAAAAAACAAGAGAAAATAATTATTCAAATTAATTTATTGTATAATATATTAATAATAAAATATAAAATATATAATATATAATATAATATATTAATTAATATTTTACAGTTACTCCACACAGCCGAGTATATACAACTTCAGGCTATGACGGCAGTGACAAACAACACAAAGATATACTTCGGTCCTTCCATCCAGGCCATGTACTTGGAATTCCTGGAGAACATGAGCTTCAAGGCCGCCGACGTAAAGCCCAAGTCTAAATAAACATCCTCTTTATGTCTTTGGATGTGCGTGTTGGATTGGGCTGTGAATAATCTCTTGTCTGCCCACTGTGGATGTCAAAAAGGTCAAAATTGGGATGTCTCGTTGTAGATATGGAATGATTACTTATCGGAATTTAGGAAGATTGGGTTTGAGGGATATCTGATGATGGTAGCCCGCGGGAATGTCAAACCCAATCTTGCTAAATTCCGATAAGTCTCCAAATCAAAAGGTGTAGATTCGAGGTCTGCCATCACCCAAACAAACCAAATATCATATGGAGGAGAAATGCAAGGGGCTCTCTCATATCATATATGCAAAATTGCTATTAGGTTCATGATTAAGATTTATAGAGGACGTGATTTCAGTATTTATGGTGGTTGGGCATTGCGCTTCAGGGTGTTCATTTGCCGTAGTCTTGCTTTGTGGAAAGGTGTTATATTGTATTTCCTTTTTTCCACCATCTGACATACATTTCTCAGAAGACCGAGAAATTACATCTCAGACCTCGAAACAACCAAAAATCTTCGGTGAAAAAAAATTTCTGACAACCAACTGGCACACAAAGTTCGTCAACAACAAATGCAAAGAAGGACACCCGTCGCATGCCTAGCATGCAGAAAAGGACACGTATCTTGTGAAAAAAGTGAAGACTGGAAGTACATCAGGTAACTGATGATGTTTCAGATCGCCCTTGTTTCAGATGCCAAGCACGAGGTATCCAATGTGAGGAAGTAGATCCTGCAACATTCGTGCCGAGAAAAAGAGGACATAAATATGTCGAGAACTCCTCATCATTCGAAGAGGTAGAGAAACGACACTTCCTCGACAAAGGTTGAAATTTCATTCTCACTATCTTAGACGATGGAGATGATTAGCCACAGCTTCTATCATCCAAATATCCCTCGTGCGTGGGGTTATGGTGCATTTATTAAATGACTGATTCCTTCAGCCGAAGACTGGACAGTCCTTTCGAAGACTTTAAACACGTCGTCATCAGAGAATGTCAATTCCATTTCAGTCGAGAACGGATCACTCGTAGGAGATCATCCTGGCAGCTCTCCAATAGCTGCCACCAACACAGACCCCTTCGAAGTATTATACCAACAGTTAGGAGGAGATCCACCTTCTCTATTTTTAAGAGAAGAGAGCTGGAGGAAAGATCTAAAGACGCTCTGCCTTCAATTGTGAGTGTCCCATTCATCATTTCAAGCCACCATTATTTATGCCAGAAACATGTCAAAGAACACGGCAAAATGTTTGAATCGCTGACAATAAAACCAGAAATACAGAGTATGTGGAGGACACAGAGGTTTGGAATAAATTTGAAGAGCGTATCATCTCCATCAAAGCATTCATCTCCCCAGAGCAGAGGAGCACCATAAAGATGCAGTTCAAACAGAAAATAACGGAGCTGTGTATTGCCTCATCAAAGATAGACATTCCAACTCTTATGTGGACGAGGTCAGGAATCATTTTGTCCTACAATGCGGCATTCACCAGGGTGAGTTTTTTCTAACCGAAATTTTTTCAACAAAGAAAATTTTCTTATCGCGACTCACGGTGAATTAACGTGGTTGCCAACGGCAACATGTGCACAGAATTGATGGTTGACAGTTGACGGGGTGGTCAGCGACTGTCCCCACCAAAATGGAAGACTTGGCAATATTTCAACTGATGGACGCTGACACGATGTTGTGGTGGCACCAATATTGGCCTAAAATATGTTGGGACGGCGGCCTCAACACAATCACGAAACATTTCAGGTTAAAGAAGTGAGTGTTCAGGATTCACTCTTATTTGCTTATGAGAATGGAAGGCGACGTACCTCGAGTGCATGAAGTCTTTGCTAAACTTTAACTCCGAAAACAACACACAATTTGTTTCTTTAGTAATCAGAATTTGTATACTGACAAATGAACAGATTCAACACAGAGACTGTGGAGTTTTGCTCTGGGCTAGCTCAATTAAACGTGAAAAGAGATCTATTTGGACTCCCAGAATTCTTCTGCATGCATTTCACTTCGACAGAAAGTATGTGGACCCCATAAAGGATCAAGGTGTAAACTCTTTTGTTTTTGCGCACCACCTCTTTTCTTCTCCGAAAATGTCCGATCACAACTCATGTGATCGCCAATCTCTCACTTCAATGTTTGAAAATCGGTTGACAACGAGGTCTCCTTCATATACATGACAAACCATCAAGTCAGAAAAAAATGGATCACTGCATTGCCCCGTATCTCACAGCAAAAAATTGCACAATCACCGACAGAAGTGTGACTCTTCAACAAGAGAAGACCTTCAGAGAGAAAAACACACAAGTATTATTCAATTATTTTTTTTAATATTGCACCAGTCCTGTTGCACCGGGAATGGGTTTCTCGCAGAGCCTTGATCATCTTGAAGTCGCATATTTCGAACCATGCGGAAGAATTTGATCACTGCGAATGCGTAACGTTACGCTCCTGGCAATTTTCCGATTTAGATAGACGCTTCATCTACACAAGATCGAGAATGGAACCGGATCGACATCATCAGCAAGAGGAGACAGAGTATACGAAGGATTGGAAGCAATATTTGCTCTCGTCTTCGACTGCAACCATCCTCTTTATATGCGCTCCGACGGATGAAGAGTTGGACTGCCACAATGAGAGGGTGTTCGACTTGCTAGAAACAGACTTCCTGAGCACTGAGGTGATTCCATTGTAGTTTTCATTCTGATGGAAAAAGGTGTTCTCCGAAATCAGGGCACATGTGAAGAGAGCCAGAGGAGAGGACACAACTTTTTGCGCAGAGCTAACTTCGCAATCAAGCCGTGTCAAGTGAGGAAACATCCACTTTTTTGGGTGATCAAGTGTCAGAATTAAGAGGAGGGTTGTTGGGGGCAACACATACGTAGTTGTCAGACTGAAAAGAACTAAACGGAAAAAGGACACCATCAAGTTACTTCATTCCATTGTGCAGGTAAATTCGATCATGTAAAGTCGAGCTCACCGAATGAAGATGGACCCCTTCAGCTTTCAGATGCTGTACGCAAATGACAACCTGTGGGAATATTTAAATGATTGTGTTGAACAGGATGCTGTTGATGTGGGAGGTGAATTCTTTATTTCTTTAACCAAACTCTGATGTTTTTAGTGGGGGAAGAGCTCTTCATCTCGAGAGCAGTCATCACACAACTGCAAACGCAGGTGTTCGAAAAACGCTCTGAAATGGGGTGGATAGAAATGCACGGGGAATCCTTCTTCTTCTTGACAAAAGAACAAAACCAACAGGTAGTCCTCCTGTCTTTGGTAACTGATTTTTTAGATGCTTCCCAATGTGTTTATCATCGTTGCCATCAGATGCCACAAGATGCCATCTTTTTGTGATTTACCACAAGAGGAACTGCTGACATTCGTCGCTTCATTTTTGACCCAAGCTGTCAACGTCGCACCAGGTTCGTTCTAGCTTATTGATCATCGATTCAAATGATGGTCTACAGCCTTGAAACCGAGTTCACCGGATCTTGAAGGGTCCGGAAAGAGGAAGAGAAATTCTCGGGATATGACGACAGACGGTGAAACTGATGAGCTGATTTGGACCATGCCAATGTGGCACAACTTCATCCGAACTTGCATCTTATTCTTGGACAACGCAGAGAGCAAGAAGTCTTCGAGTGATATTAATATTGTTATTAATAGCATGTGCAGCACAAATATTCACCGCCTCAAAGGTAATGAAAGGGTTTAAATTCGTTTGATGGTTCCAGAAGATGAAAGCCTGAGCGGCACCTTTGCTTACCCTTTCAAGGGGCAGTTTTTACCCTCAAGTAATGCAGACGGACACTTTTGGAAATGCTCCAGCTCTGTCAGGAAGGTGATGTTGCTGCAATCAACATCACATCTGACCGTTCTCAGGCTCCAAACCTGCCAGATCTCAACAAGCGGTATTTCTACACCAAAAAAGGAGATGTGAAGCTGAAGAGATACGTTTATTGGCTCGACGAGATGACGCATTGGCAGTTCATCCATTATACACAAGGGGAAGATCATGTCGTCAGATCATCGAGTCTGACAGGACCGTCCTCTATAGATTGGCCCATGTTGATTGAGAGAGTCAGCTGTTGGAAAAAGAATGAATAAATCTGTGCAAATGGACGAGGTTATTTTATTTGCGCTGTACAACATGGCGCTCGAAAATCTCTTGCCAAATCTGTATGGTTTTCACGTCTTCTTTTCCAGATATAACCCTGCCACAGTCAAAGGACCCGCCCAGCCACAAAAGCAATCTGAATGTTTTAGTTTTGAAAATTTTAAAATTTAAATTTTTGTGAATTATTTTCACAGTTACCTGCTTAGGATTGGGCTAAAGTCCAAATCTCTTGAGAAAGGGTCTGAAATATACCTGAAGATTCTCAGAAATTTCCAAGAAAATCCGGAAAAATATTCACCTCTTCAAAAGAGACAGTGATCCCCTGTTCATCAGCTTCTCATTCAAATGAGACTCCATTGTTCTTAAGAACGATAGTTGTACAAGCGGTTTGCTGTCTACAACGGTTGAGGTCAACCGCTCAAAGGCTGAGGGGTAGAAAGACATACAGAGACGTAAGTTCTGGATATCCGAAATCGAGGCCAAATTCTATGCATGTTATCACGTCATCATTACGTCATCATTACGTATTAACAACGCAACGGATTGTATTTTATATATAGATGATTACCTTTTTGTGCACAGAGTGTATGGTGAGATAATTTCGGAGTGAGCTCAATGCGTCGTTCGTCATCAATTCGTAAAGTATCGTGGTGTACATCTGCCTGTCGACAACGGATTTCCCGCCAAAATGTTTGGCAAAAGCGAGTACGGAGGGGTCAGCTGAGAAGGACTCGATGAAAGCCCTGTTCAGTTTCAAAATTTGAATTCGAAATTTGAGCGGCAATATTACCTCTCGTCCTGCTCTTCTTGTCTCGTTGTAGATTCGTCTCCGATTTTGAGTAATTTATTTTTTTCTTTTGGGAAAGATTTCGACAAAATGCTCCGGAAACCTTCTCGTTTCAGTTCTTACCGTGAAATATCGCGTCAATTCACGCAAAATCCACGTTAACGCACCTCTCGGGTCTTGTGCATACGGCAGAAATGCGGCTTTTCTCTTGACCTGTATGACCTTATTCTCCGATAATTCTCCGATGCCCAAATTCCTGGTCCAATATCGTGGGCCCACGATCGAGATCGAGTTTACGTAACGTAACTCGGGGAGTAGGCAGGGGGTGACGGCATCTACAACACTAGCTTGGTGGTCCGTACCGTACGCCCCTTCCTTGAAATTTCTCAGAGGTTCATCAATATGCATATTGATGATTTAAAATTTTTTAAATTTTAATATCCGGAAGAAAATTTTTTAGAAAATATACCTTGAGAGAAATTTTAATCGGGACATGACAAGAGGCACCCGTATCTACATCCACAGTTTCCATCAGCCGTGGTTCTGCGGCCAGCACATACACATGTCTTAATGCCTGTATTCTCATTGAGTTGAGAGGATTCCAGACTTTTCACATTTTATTTTTCAAGAAATTTTTTTTGGAAAAAATTAAATTTTCTGCATTTTTCGGAAATTGTAAAGAATTTAAAAAAAATAGTTGGGATTTTACTTGTAGATGATAGCGGTTATCGGAACTGTCTGATGGCCAAACGGGGTATATGGAGACTAACAAGGCTGCTATAGACGTATCACTCGTCGACACACAGTATTTACCCCCTGAATCGTGTCAGAAGTTTCCTGGAATTTTTTGGATCTGACCCCCTAAAAATAGAAAACCAGCGGCCATGTGGGTTGCCATGTGAAAGCCGTAACTGTGCTCCCCATTGATGTATCTGAACGATAGTCACAATCAATTGGTCCGTTCTATTCAAATGAAATGAATGACATCTAAAGAAATGGTCACCTTCCTCCCGCTTTGGGCACGCGCCTTCTTAACTTTCTAAATAATATTCAATCAAAACCGTTCAGGATTTATTTTTACGTAATTAAGAGAGATCTACAATCCCTCTTCGAAAATGTGGCAGGCTCACCTTATTATTCTGAAAACATCTAAATTGCCAGTGCCACACATGACCAGAGATAGAGATAATACGATGGTGTTCAAACAGTTCTCCATGAGGGGTGAATCTGTCAGGCCCAGGGAAGCCGGATCGTTGTTTCGGGAAATTGATCCGATGAAGTATTTACAATAATGGAGCAGAAAGTTGAATGCGGGTTTGTAATTTGTTCCAGCATAACGTAGACCTAAAGCCATGCAGGCACCTGCCAACAAATTCGCATGGGCTAACCTGAGATATGTCAATCTACAACGCGAGGGGTTTTGAAATTTCGAGTAAATTTACCGCAACTGTTCCATGTCAAGGCTGGGATCCTTGATATCGGAAAATAAATTCTCCCGTATGAATTCGGGTATTTGAGATTTCAACCAATTTTCGGTGGGTTTCACGTCATCCCACATGATCAGATTTCGCGCCAAAACTCTGTACATCTTCAGTCTCAGACTTCTTCGTTGTAGACCACCGAGTCGACATCTACAACTCACCTCAAGAGCAGAAAATCTGGCCTGACAAAGTCGAGATCAAAAGGGGTGTTGGGAATGGTGACTCTCTCCGCGATACTCTTGTTATTAGATTTCAAGTACATCAACGCCAGTGCTAAAGTCGCACCAGGACTCGTGATGTCGGTGTTGATCTTATTGCCTGGAAGCTCTCAGCATATGGTGATGTTTTTAAAGTGGGAATAGTCTTTGTGCTTGTGATGGCCAGAAGAATCAATTTTTACCTTCCATGATGAGCATTGACTTTTGTGATTCAGGAGCAGAAGGCTCATCACCCCCGATGATCAATCTACAATCGTGAATTCTCTTCATATATGTGGTATTTTTAGATTGTATGAGTCACCTCGTCAGTCTGTCCTCTATGTGCAAGTCTGACAGTCCACTCGTGTTACTCCCATGTCCTGCATAAGATTAAATAATCCAAAAATATATTCAGTGAAATTATAAACAATCTCCCCTCTCTACAAATCCATTTCCCGCCATTTTTCAAATTTCAAAAACGCTCACCTAAAAGCACGAAACCCAAAGCCAATCCAGCGCACAAAGACAGAGACTCCCTGTTAGTTATTGTATCTGTGGGCTTCTTATGGATGTCGCTCAGCAGTGCCTCGGTCACTCTCCTGTGGCATGTCTTTTGGTACAAAAGTCCAACACCAAAAAGCGAAGCTTCGAGTACAATGGATGGGACCTTAACATTTAATTTTGAAAGATTTCTGAGGTATTAAAATCATATCGCGGTTGGTAAGCATAACGTCACGGTAATTACCGTAAACCGTCGAGCTCATTGAAATTACATGGTCGGAAACCCAGGGAATTAAAACGGTACCTCGAGGTCAGATGACGAGGGTGGTTGTAGTGCCGGGATATGGATACTCATTATCTTTGCCACATTAGGCTCTGCAGTGCCTCTGTGATTAGCAGCCATACCTACCAATGCTGAGGAATGAAACGGTACAAAGATGTGGTTTTGTTGATCCCTTTATAAGTATTACCTAACAATAAACCGACATTTGTGTAGTTGTGACTAGCCGTTAAATATTCAAACTGCTTCGTCTTGGCCAGAGAGGACAAGTGCCCGTGCAGTCCTAACGCGAATAACACACCTGTTCACTTTTAAAATCTTGGATTTTTAAGATGACGGACCTGCGTGAGCGTTTTGAACAGATTCTGCAGATGCCTCACGGTTATAAGCGGGCCTATTTTATTTCAATGAATCTTCCAATGGAGTGGGTTGATGACGTGTCGTGACGTCATCAGTTGTACGAATAAAACAACATAAGAATATGCAATAAAAATGATAGGTCAACCTGTTGTAAGCGATCCAGTTACTGGAGATCTCACTACCACCTCCACCTCTGGGCATACGTAACCCCGAAGCAACTCCGTTGTGAAACTCCGGCCAGCACGACATCTCCGGACTGATGAGTGATGGGTCCAGCGTGATCAAGACTTTCTGACCGGATTGTTTCGCGTTGTAGACGAGGGGGGATATGGGGATGGTGTGGGTGGGGAGAGGGGGAGGGGATGTACAGAGGGTAAACATCCCGCGACCCACTGGGAGTGACATCGTCCGCTGTATTTTTATTATTTTTAGAATACAAATATTCGAAATAAAATGATATTGATATTGCAAAAAGGTCAACACATTTCGGCGAGTATCCTGGTTGCCTCTGAATCACTTGAAAACACAACCGCACCTTTGTTATTTGGTACAATTTCTCTTGTTGTTGTGTCAACATATCGTGGTCAGAAATTCCAGTGGCGGGGGGCTCCTGGAAAATCAAAGTCTTAGAGGACGTTAAAATCCTTCCGATCTGCAAGTGTCAGATACCTGATGACGATCCACACCCACCTCTTTGAGTCGCAGATCGCGACCGAATCGCAGATTCGAGACTTCGTCGTTCGTGTCCGTACCGTCTGGTGATTTATTGACGTCGTCTGTGACCTTTTAATCTCGTGATGGCGAAGTTTCACTGTTATAATAAAGCAGAAAAGCATTGCATTCTATGAGGATGTGAGTCACCTCTATAGTGCTTGGTCTTGATGGATGACGTGGATACATCTTCTCTGCCGATGTATTGGTATGCACAGTAAGGCCATCCTGACGATGCAGGTGGGCATTCCTGTCGCATTTAATCTCAATTGTTAAGGTTATTTGATCTCTACAAAGCTTGACACAGGAGCCTCCATAGGAGTCCGACAATCTTGCAATGATTCAAGTACCACAAAATAAAACACTTATAAGTTTCATTCGAATGAAACGATCTATTCAAATGAAACCCTCACCCTCTTGCACTGGCTCATGGCCTCCATCAGGGGGAGTGATATGCCAAAAGGTAGTAACTCCACCTCTTTCAAGTCGAAACCTTCCTCCACCATAGACAATACCACCGAATCCGCCGGACCACGTGACTTTGCGGAGAAGGAGGGGACGGGGGGTCTCGTCGACGTCGACAAGAACATTTTGGCGGGAGAGAGAGGCATGTAGGGGGTCTGGTCACTGTTACATAACAGAGTGTAGAAGCGGCAGATCTTCCTGGTCCTGAAAAATATCAGAAAAATATTAGAATAATCGAAGAAAAGTTTTGACCTGTCACAGGGAGAGTAGGTAGGCGGAAGTAAGGGAAATTTCGTGGAAATTCCTGATATCATATCGTTAAGCCAGTTGTAGATACTGGGCGGCTTGACCTTCACAGAGGGGGGTTTGAATTGCACCATTGCAGAAATTTCTGGGAAATCTCTGACATAATGATCTGTGTACAGACCCCACCCCAACTTCGATGACATCTGTACACGTCACTTTCTCATTCAAATAAAACTACATCACCTGTATGAGCAGTCTCGCCATTGTGGAGAGGTATTGTGAACATAATATATTCAATTTATAGTCTTCGTATAGAAGGTGTAAAGCGCATAAGGAGGCCTCCATCTGTCTTCTCGTCAACTTTAACGTTGACAAATCTACAACTGTGAGCTTGATGTGAATTGTATTCGTGTTTTGGTCGCTCCGATTTGCGAATGTGCTGGTTGCCATAGTGATGATACTCACTCATATTTGCTCCAGTCTCTTGGCAGAGTGACGTGTTCATGGAACACCAAAGAGGTTTATCTTTCATCCTCTGGTGTATCCGGCTAAATACAAGCTTTTCCCATGGGCCCCTTTCGTCTACAACTTGCATATCATTGTCTTGTACATCTAATGCTCCAAGAATATTCTCGGAAAATCTCTTCCACTCCTCGCTGTCGACATTATTGGTGCTGTCGACGCATTCCGAAAATAGTGTAGAAATGGCGGGAAATGGGAGTATGCAAGTCAGGGAGCGGAGGGAGTCACGGAGGGGCGGGTAGGTGGGTATGAGATCTATTTTTAACCTCATGTCACAATGATTTGAACCGTCTAATATTACGGCAGTGATGCGGTTATACACCGGATCACGTAATTCCACAACTTGGGCACCCTGACATTATCAATATAATACGTAATTGTGCCAGTTGTAGACCGGCTCTGCCGAAGATCACAATAATTATATAGAAACAGTCATACCGGGGAGAGACCCAAGGACTTGATGACGTCGATGTGCGCAATGCGATGTCTTCCAATGTGTACATTGACATGACCTGTCACATCCAATGTTACAATGTCATGACAACCATCGGTATTTTTGGCGCCAAAAGGGGGAAGGCGGGTAGTACACAGGGGGAAGGCAGATATGACGTCATCAAGAATGAAACTGAGAGTGACACTGTCCGCGGCCAAAAGATAAACATAGAGCTTACTCCTGTACGTGTCAACTTTAATAAACGCCAAGTGCGTTGTGTCAACATTTAACTATGCCTCAAAAGCGTTTTTTTCAAGCGCTTTACCACAGACACAGTGCTTGGATATTCATAGCTTTTTGTACAAGCAGCTCCGCTGCAAGTTTTTACATGATATACACCTCAATACTAATTAAAACTCTATTCATTTTGTGATGCAAGCACCAGCAGATTGAGCTACTGGCAGTTTGGAGAATTATAAACAAGAATGAAAAGTATACTCGGCGTGGAGACATAACATGGTGTTGTCCATCTCGTCGATTGCAGTGAACACGTTGCCCGCACGGTTAGATACCGAGCCAGTCTCCTCGTATATCATCTCCATGGAGATTTCAGAGGAAATCGGTTCGTTCAACAAGTTTTTGGGTAGTTGTGACGGCATGAATGCCATCTGGCTTTCATCTTTGATGGCGTCATTTGACATCTACAGAAGATTCAGTGAAAGTTCACAACGCCGGTGTTCTTTAAGCTATTCCTCACACACTTTGTGAATATTATTTGAAATTTGCTGTAAGATTGGATTGAAGTTTGCTCAATCTACAATTGGTCCTGCATCTTTGCAGACAGATACACGTATTTTGGTGCGAAAAGAACATCTGTTTGGTTTCCCAACACCAACAGGATAGTGTAATGAATGAGTTTTATTACCTTTTTGGGAAACCTCTTGATATCAGGGACACGGTGAACTCTCCACATTGAATGCCTTTGACAATTTCTGTCAAACATGACGGCAATTGGGAGTTGTAGAGAGGACCAAACCATCTCAAACTGTACACATTTAAATTTCTTCAAAAGTATTTAATAATTTATAATAATCATCTGGCGGACACAAATTGTACAGCTTTGAGATTATTGATAATTGACCAATTATTATTTTATAATCCCGGTAAGCGACGTGACCATCGCGGTAAGAACCTGTCACCCGGTGACCACCTTACCGCGACACTCACCGGGATTATTGAAAAAATAATCAACAACTTTGGGCTACGTATCCGCCGGATAATAGATTTTATCATTGTATTTGATATTTAATAATGGATTATCACACTCTAATTAAAAATATACCTGTTCTTCTGTGACAAAGGCTTCGGATAAATCAACTTCTACCCCTTCTTGTGATTTATCCGAGAAATATTTGTGGTAGGATATGGGTTTTATTTCTTTGAGAGGGTGAGTCAAGCTAAACATGACAGGTACATTATTTCCGTGTACAATTGAAGCATCCAAGACCTAAGATATCTCAATGTACATTCGACATGGTGTCATATGGGTTGTTGTGGTGTTATAAGCGAAGAAAGTTTGGGGTTTAGAGTTGTATTATTCCAAGAAAATAAGATATTCCAATTGTACAAAATTTTCGAGATGATAATGCCCACCGTGAAAGATTGATTCATGGCATCCTCTACAAACATGGATCTTCTGTTCAGGACGTCACGTTGTACGATGAGTCCAAAGGGTGTCGGCCACAAAGAGGATACCCGGCACGGCATTGGAGAAGAAAAGTCTTGGCCAGTAGATGTCTCATAAACCCTCAACATCAATTCATCTCTGTGCAGCACACATAGATGGGACGCTACGTTTACGTCATCATCAAACGAAATCACCAATTAATTAATCATATGAAACTAAAGAAAGTACCTTGTCCTTCACCAGAGGGAAAATCAGCCATGCAGGCCTCATCTACAGGAAATGGATAAGTAAATTTCCTCGTCACTCTCTCTCCTGTGGTCCATACCAAATTGTTTTCTCTGATATAGAAGCCATGATCAAAGTCTAATTCTTTAGAACGACCAAAGAGTTTGTGCCACGACCGTGAAGAATTTGTTCGATCTGCGAAAGGTAGGCTGTCAGATTCATGACCAGTCCTCTGTACGGCATGTGGAGGAATGTGTGGTCCGAGATTGGTGATCTTGCCCATGTTAATTTCGCTGCTCTGCACCTTCAAACTGAAAAAACGCGGGAAAATTTTTGTCTACACTTCCCGTGATGTTCAATAACAAGGCACGCAACGGTTTGGTTTTGCGCCCCAACCCAATTTTTTAGCCAATCATAATCATGATGTGATTAGAGAGTGCAGTTGGAACATTTGGCTTTACTTGACCAAGCTATATCTTTCTTAGTCCATTGTAGTTTGCAAACTCTATGAATGATTCTTTGTTTAATTATTTTCGCTTTTATTTTTATATCAGGCTTGGTATGTGACGGACTCCGCTATTTCTTTGTGGGGTTTGCGGCGTTTGGAGGTGTACTCACATAAAATTGTCTCATCTTCAACAGCTTTTTAAGGCACAATAATATATTCAAATCACCTGCCTGCAGCGTTGCGTCGTCACAAACATTGAGCAAAACGCAAAGTAATTTTATGAGGCATGAGTGCGGTTTTCTGCTGCAGAACTTTCCCGACTTAGGGATGTGATCCAACCAATTATTTTATTCTCGTGCCGTGCTGCAAAATACCCATTGAGCAAAACGCAAAGTAATTTTATGAGGCATGAGTGCGGTTTTCTGCTGCAGAACTTTCCCAACTTAGGGATGTGATCCAACCAATTATTTTATTCTCGTACTGTGCTAAAAAATACCCTGCAAACATGGCACAAGAATAAATTTAATATAAAAATCACAAACTATAACACATTGTATTTTTTCTGGTTGTCAGTGGCACAGATGAGGAATTCATCAAGAGAAACATCCATCTCTCTGCTGATGGTGGATATCAAGGCAAAGTCGATTTGTTAACTCCAGATACCTCTCACCCAACATATAATCATGAACTCACCTCAAATCGTGCCATTGTGGAAGTGATGAATTCTTTTGCAAAACGTTGGAAGGTTGCAAATACCAAATTCACAATGGGCCAAGAGTTTCAAGAGTTAGTCCTGATGGTAGTATGGCAGATGATGGCCAGACATCTCAATCAGTTCCTGTTAAAATGGCCTGTGAGGATCGACTCACAGAGGAAGGGACTCGGACGCAGGGAAGGACCTAAGGAAACAATATAAAAGATGAAAGGACTCTATTCGGGGTGGTGCAGAGCTCTTTCTGCTTATTCTTTATTTCTCAGGACACGTCTACAACGCGTCCTGATTTATAATTAACTTGTACAAAAGAGCTATGTAAGTGCAGTTGCGCTACAACTCCTGACAATAAGGTGACAAAATACCTGTGCTGGGACCTCTCTACAGTCAATCTGACCTCTGAACAAAAAATCATTGAAAGATCTTGCACCAGTTATTCTGACACAGAACATGGTTGCCAAACATATATTTCTGTTTCCTGTTTGGTGCAATGAATACACGTACAGTTATGGTAATCCATTGTAATACTTGATGTTCACCAAGCTCTAACAGCATAAGTCTTTGAGCCTGTTAAGAAATTCAGCATTATTGGTATACACCAATCAACATGCTTTGACATCATTTGGCAATATGTGTGACATACATCTCTTGGGACATTCTGAAGTGGTTATGTATTGCAGTATGTTTGCATCAGCAAGTCTTTCTCTCTATTTTGCTAAAGTGTCATTCACAGGAGTGAAGCTATTAAAAACTCATGTACATCCTAGAGAGGAGCCATACTGATTTCTTTCTGCTATTTTTAGAACAAACTAGTCATATATGGGTGTAACCTTGTAATATATATCAGCATAATAGCTCAATTTTCTGAAAATGCGTTGTTATGCAACATCTGTCAAAGATTACTGGGCATTCTGACATAGATCTCATCTCTTACTGCGCCTGACATCCTTAACTCACTCCTCACACTTGACAAGTGAGTGTTTTTGTTGTTATCTACAGCCACATTTGTCTATAACAGAAGAGATGTTGCCTAATACACCTGCAATGGAGAGTTGTGCTACCAATGTAGATGTAGAGCACACTTCTCAACCCTCTCAGCCTGCTGTTAAAGGGCAGATATTCAGTGACAGTAAGTGATGCTTTTTATTTGAAAACATCATTGGTGTACTGACTTCTACTCTGAAGTTCTCATAAAGACTGTCACAAATGAAAAGTCTACCAATGTCAATCATCCATGCTAGAGAGGGTTACTGTTGACCAATCCTAACTACACACCACTTCATTACCAGGGCTTTTGCAACTATGGACAGTTAAGGACTGATCCTCTTTTACTGTGGACAAACAAAGATGAATATATCTGTCTTGGTAGAAATCACCGTTTGATTGCGTAGGCTAGATGGTATGTGACAATTGGTGTACCGCTATGGGATATCACAACATGCCTTTTGATGATCTCTGCTGTTCCTTCATTAGCTTCCCAAGCTGATATGCGTCTAAT
>MZNV01000746.1:0-16653 GCA_002081555.1 Protostelium mycophagum | reverse complement strand
AGATGACGTTGTAGATGACGTTGTAGATGAAGTTGTAGATGAAGTTGTGGATGAGGTTGTGGATGAAGTTGTGGATGAGGTTGTTGCTGCCAACAGCTCCTGCACGTGTCAAATGTCTGAAGGGATTCCTGTGTCAGGTACTCACTGAAGTCAGAACATAATTGGCACTGGTGCCGATCATCAGCTTCACCATTCCACTTCCGGTTGTTGTAAAAGAACAATTAGGTGCGTTAAAACCAGAATAGGCGTTCGCACCACCATCAGGACAGCCATAGTTCGGTATACCGGTCGGATTGCTGCTCGGTCCTGATCTCACTCAATAAGCGGTGTTTGCCGGCAAGCCAGAAATTGTGACCGACATCCCACAGTTTGTATAAGTGTCTTTGGTCATCTCCACAAGAGAGTTGTCAGAGTTATAGTCGACACTCAGCCCAAGAGCAGACATAAAGGTACCAACAGCATACCACCTACAGTCTGTGTAGCCGCAAGAGCATGCTGCACACATTAGACTTTCTAAAATTGCTTTTAAGAAAGTTCGACTTACAGTCTCCTGCAGTATAAGTCCAGCCATCATTGTAACCAGGTTCATCAGGATTACAAGATCCAGCTGCAACAGAGTGTTCTATTTTCACGAAGAAAAGAAAAAACAATGAGATCCTCGTTGTCCACATCCACATTTCTTTTAAAACATCAAGGCTGATCCGTATGATGATGAGATCGATCTGATCTCGAAGCGACGAGAACCTGAAGCTGCTTTCTTAAAATAGAAGGTCCCAATACCAAACCGCCGAAAGTGGACACGCCAAAAAAGAAATGTTTGACAACCACCCAACCGCGTTTGACAGCACAGAAGTTGGTGAAACTCCGTTCTGATTTGTCGCAGCTCAATCTCCGAAGGCTTGAAGAGGTCATCACCTGTTGAGCATGATACAAAAAACTCAAATAAACTGGACGATAGTGTTGGTCGGTCGCGCATCAATAATCCCGCAGTGCCAAATGGATCGAACAGCAATAACCTTTCTTTGTACAAAGCGCACAAGTTTCTGGTGTACAGCATCATTTTAGATTCAAAACTAATGTCCAACTGCATTTTAACAATGTCAAAGAGGCAAAAAGTGCAAGCTATCCCATGGCTATTCATCCTACAGGGTTATATAGATGACAAAACCCAAAAATAGATTCTGAGATCTCCCAACAGCCAATCATCACATCAAACTAAAGTTTTCTCCTACTTTTACAATTGATGTAGAATTAACGTGCGGGCTGCGCCTGCTTGCAGTGCCTTGACGACAGAACTGATACAACTGGGTTGCTGTCGGTCTAGTGGTTTATTTTTGAAGAAATATGTTGCTTCCTTCCGTGAAGATGGAGTGGGCCTGTTCTGCATCGATCAAAGAGATGATTCGTTAATGTGTTCATTTATAGACGTTACTCATCCACAACATACATATTTCCGCGAACTGGAAGTGGCCACCTATGGTAACAAATGTGTCCGTTAGCAGCGCACTTCCCGCCAAAAAACTTGGCTTCTGATGTGATGACTGGAGGCGTTGTAATTGAGATTTTTCGTTCAGACAAAAAATTAGTCAAGCAGTTGCAAGCATCAGAGGTATTAAGAGGTGCTCTGAAAGGATATATTCAGAGCAGGCTCACCAGGAGACGTGATAGAAGACACCTCGGTCTTGACATTTTTTGATCTTGAACATAATCGAGCACTTGTGACAACTCAGAGGGCAGGTGAGTTGATAAAATGCTTGTATGGGTGATTGTGCCCGCTCTCTTTTTCGCATGTTTCTAGAATGCGGAGAAGATCGGATATCTCACCGGCCATTCTCCGAGAGCCTCATCTTTCCTTCTAAAACTTGTCCATACGCCCTTTAGTTCTCATATAACTCGCCATTCTGCTCAGATTTTGAGATCTTTTGCAGATATGGCGGATTCAATGGAAACTCAAAATCCGCCAACAACAGAGGCAGCCCCAGAGAATCCTTCAACTACAAATCCACCAAAAGAAGAGGAGGGCAGACCAACCAGGAGAAGAAAAGCTCCTACCAAATTTGAGACGTATGTCTCTGAGGGAGAAGAGGATGAAGAGGAGCCAGATGATTCTGATGACGACCCCTCTTACGTAAGCCAACCGCAGCCCATCTTTTATATCGCTCATATTTTGATCACATTTTCATCTCAAACCATTTCAATAAAATTTGCAGGGAACTAAACAGAAAAACGACTCTGATGACGATGCCGAGAAACAATATGCCGGTATGGATGATGAAAATGGCAAGAAGGGCAAAGGAAGAGGAAGAGGAAGAGGCACTCCAGCAAAGGCCATGAGCCCACAAGGCATTCCACAGGCCAGGTAACTGCTCAATTTCACGTTTTCATTTGTCAACAATTTCAGACCTCAGATGTCCTCACCTTATGGCATGCCACAACAGCAGATGAGGATGCCACCGATGTACAACTATCCTACTGTTCCCATGCAACAACAGGGTGGAGTCCAAGACAATTATAATGCATACCAGCAGCAGCAGCCACAGCAGCAGCAGATGTATCCACAGGCTGCCGGTTATCCGCAACAACCCTACCAAAATATGATCCCCAGAGCTCAACCTCCTCCACAGGTAAAATCCTCCTCTATAAAAACAATTATTCTAACCTTTCAAGCCCACTAGCCAGAATGCCACACAGCTGCAGAGATGGTCACAACAGCGACAGGCCCTCATGAATCAGCTCAGGAAACAACAGCAGGCGGTAGAGACACAGACATACAGCTTGACACAAGAACAAAACAGGCTCCCTTATATGGAAGAACAACGTCTAAATCCAACCGTCGAGCAGAGCATGCTGGAAAACGAAATATTCATGCTGAGAAGCTCCATCCAAAACAAGAGCAGCAGTTTGTCGGTATGTCATCTACATCGTTGTAGACGACTGAAAAATCAAGGTGGCGCACTTGCAGATGGAAATATTGCAGCAGCAGCTGTGCATGATGAACAAGGGGATTGCTACCTTGCAAGAACCACAGCCAGTAAGTATTATTCTCGTTGTAGATACAACTAAGCCTGAAATGAAACAAGGTATATGGACAATATGGACAGGGAACACCTTACATGAAACAACCTCTATACGGCCAAGACAATTCCTACATGCAACAACAGCAGGTGAGAAGACTCGTTGTAAACTGTCAGAATATCGTTGTAGACGTGCTGTGTTCTAAAAATAGCAGTACCCTCCTTACATGAAGCAACAAAACACGATGAGTCACAAGATCCTGAACGAACAAGCCATGCAAATGAAGAGAGATGCCGCAGAGGCCAGGTCAGAAAACGTCTAGTTGTAGATACGTTTGTAGATTGACCAAATCAGACCCCTCACACAGGCCGAAATGGCGCAGAGAGCCAGGCTGCAGAACCTCGCCATCTTCGACCCCAATTTCAGGAATCAAAACCAGAGGTTGAGCTCTATAAATAGCAGTCCCATGGCGGCAAGACCTGGACTCCCCCCAGGTGCACCCCAGCAGATGACCCCTGGTCATATGAGCTTGGCGCAGGTGAAATTTCTCTGAAAATTCTTGGAGAATCTGAGAGATTGCAGCAAAACAAGATGATGATGATGAAAAAGAAAAAACTCGGCTCGGACGACGAGGAGGAAGGTCCGTCTACAATTCTATTTTTTATATATTTTCATCTCATCTACAACTACATTTTTGGCACAAGATTCGTGACAGTATAGGTCCTTACGTAATTTCGACCCATCTACAATGCTGAAATATTGATCAGGAGAATTCAGTGAGGAGGATGACGAGGAAGATTTAGTCACAGAAGATCCAGCCAGAAAGCAATTACTTCAAATCACAAGACAATGTGAAAACTACGCAAATAAGATGAGAAAGGTCCGTTGTAGATGGTATTTTGGATATTTGTTGACGGTAGTGACAGGTGCTGTCACAATGGCAGGCCAAGTCGAGGCTCAAGAAGGCTGATGGAGAAGCGGTGACTGTGTCTGCAGACACTGAGACCAATGATTATGCCACTTTGATGCCTTCAAAAGTACAGAGTTCCACCCCTGCTCCCGCTCCCCCCGCCATCACCCCCACCCCTGCACCAGGTATTTTTCCCGCCATTTTCAACATTCGATTTTCAAAAACCAATTCGTTTTCAGGACCCATACAAGCACTCGGCCAACCCCCTCAGCAACCTCCCGCCACAACCCAAACCGCCGAAGGTCAAACCACAACTCCGCGACAGACCGAAACCGCAACCCCGGGTCAAACCACCGATCCAAACTCCGAGACACCCGCCGATCAACCCGCTGAAGGTCAAACCCAACCAGACCAAGCCAACCCCTCCCAAACCCCCGCCACAGAGGGGGAGAAGACCGAGAGATCTGAGGAAGATCTGCCAGATATAGATCTGATCACGCAGCCCGAGAACCTTAAGTACGAGCTGAGACCATATCAACTCATCGGGCTCAATTGGTTGTACCTCCTTTTCCAGCAGAAAATCAACGGAATTCTCGCAGACGAGAGTGAGTTTTCACGACAATCTGTCAAAACATCGAGATGTCGTATACTTGAAAGACGTCGGGAAAAATATTTTTGGAATTGACTGGTTGTAGTGGGTCTCGGAAAGACTATCCAGACGATTTCATTATTTTCCCTGTTAGCACAACGTGGTGAAGCCACAAAACCCCACGTTGTGATTGCCCCCTCCACAGCACTGGAGAACTGGGTCAGGTACGTCTCGTTGTAGTCCGTAAATTTTCTGAGAAATTTCAGAGAGTTTAAGATCTGGTGTCCGAGTCTCAGAGTCGTGATGTATCACGGTACGCAGAAAGACAGGGAGATTTTAAGAAAGCAGTTGGTGCCTAAGGACTCTGCTGGCAAGCCAAGCACTTTTGATGTTTTGATCACAACGTATAATATCTGCATCAACAAACAAGACAGAGTGAAACTTTTTAAGAAGGTCAAATTTTCCTTCATCGTACTGGGTGAGTTTTCACGGAAATTTCATTGGGGATGCGGAAATTTCTGACGAGTTGTAGACGAGGCACATAACGTGAAGAATGTCGGGTCTGTCAGATATAGAAATCTTCTAAAATTAGCTTTCCGCGCGGAGTACAGACTCATGCTCACCGGTACACCCCTCCAGGTACATATTTTTTCCTCGTTGTAGATGCTCATTCTAAAAATAGAACAACATCAACGAACTCTGGACCCTCTTGAGTTTCTTGATGCCAGGAATTTTCAGTAAAAACAAAGATTTCACTACACTTGTTTGGGAAGAAGAAAAAGACCAAGAAGGAGAAGAGGTGACACATCTACAACGTTGTAGACGCCCAATTCACTCAACTTTTTAGGGTGCGGAATTGCCAAAGTCCAAGACCAAGGACATTCGCTCTCTGAACGAGCGTTTGAGATCCCAGAATTCCAAGATTGTCGACAAGCTCAAGACCATTTTGGCTCCATTTGTGTTGCGCAGGATGAAGGCAGACGTGCTAGGTGAGCCATCATTTGAATTTCAAATCTAAAAATGGCGCCAAAGCCACAACAGTCCCATTCAATCGCATCGTCCATTGTAAAGATGACAGGAAAATTTTTCTCGAAAATTCTCGAAATAAATTCTGAAAATTTCAGGGAAATTACCACCCAAGACGGAGAAAGTCAAGTGGTGCGATCTGACAGACAGCCAGAAGCAAACTTACGGCCACATCCATCAATACTCCAAGTCAAAATACCACGAGATCACCAAGGAGCCAGAAGCCCCCGAATTGAAAAAAGAGGAGGTGAAGGAGATCGAACCCGTGACCGAGAGTGCCATGGATATTTCCTCCATCATCTCTTCGTCTGATACCAACAATTTCATGGAGAATCTCGTCGGTTTCCCGCCCATGAACTCCTCAGAAGATTCAAAAATTGAAAATCCAAATTTGGCGCCAAAAACGGAGGTCGAGAAGGCCGATGAGAAACCAGTGAAGGACGAAGAGAAACCTGCAACTACCCGCAGAAGGAGGAATATGGAGGAAGAGCTTGACGACACTGTAAGACATCATATTTTACCCCATGATATCTCATTTTTTGACAATATCGCATCACGATATCTCGATAAAAAATTTCATCAGAAAAAATGAAAAATCAAAATTAAAATCGAATTTTCTCCGACAATTTCACAGGTCGACAAAGAGAAACCAACACTTAACCACCTCATGATGCAGCTCCGTAAAGCGGCAAATAACACTCTGTTGTTCAGAAACATCTACACGGACGACAAGCTGAGGGAAATTGAAGCGCTTGTAGATGCAGAGACAAAGCGGGAGGAAGAGGAAGCCGAAAAAAGGATTGAGCAGCAGAACGCATTTTCCCTCAACGACGAGGTGACTTTTCCTCGAATTTTCATCGAAATTTCTCGTCCTTTTTGGATAAAAGTTGGAGTTTTATTTTTTTGAAAGATGTGAGGAAAAATCTGACGCGTTGTAGAAGAAGCAGGGTGAAGCCCCCGCCTCCCCTGAAAAGGAAGGTGAAGGCGCCGAGCCTCGCGCAGAGACAAAGCCTTACTCTATAGATGACGACTGTGGCATCTGTGGCCAGGTTCGTCTCCAAATTCCGTCATTTTTCAAAAATTGAATCTCGAATTTAGGCGGGAGAATTGATCATGTGCGACGGGCCTTGTAAGAGGGCCTTCCACATGAGCTGTGTCGGACTTCCACCGGATCACGTGATCCCAGAAAATGAGCCGTATTATTGCCCAGAATGTCAATCTGGTGGCCTAAAGGGAGAACACTTCAACAAGGTATCTACTCGAAATTTCACCGAAATCTCATCCTCTTTTCCCGCCAAATTCATCATTTTCCCGCCAAAAACTGACCCCTCAGACCGCCTGCGACGAGATCCTCAACGAGATCGAAAACACCGTAGACGAAGATGGCCGCCTCCGTTGCGAATTATTCTTGTGGCTGCCCTCCAGGGACGACTACCCCACCTACTTTGATGTCATCAAGGAGCCCATCAGCCTGAACATGATTAGAAGGAAGCCGTGGCCGAACGCAGAGGCGTTCAGGGACGCGCTGCACCTCATGTTTAAGAACGCGAGGACGTTTAATGCGCCCAAATCCGAAGTCTTTCAGGATGCTGTCGAGATGGAGGTGAGTGGCGAGTTGTAGATCTCATTTTTTTCTGAAATTTTTCGAATTTTAAAAATTGAAAAAAACAGAAAGTCTTTGTCAAAGAATTTTCCAAGAGATTTCCCAACATCAAAGCGGACAGAACCCCCGCCAGAAAACCCGCTAAACGGAAGGTGGAGAGTGAAACTACAACGCCGATTAAGAGGACTAGAAGGAAGAGCACCGCAAGAGAAGAAGACGATAACTCAGACGAGCCAACATCCAAACCCGCGGCCACGCCCACTCGTGGTATGTTTTTACAACGTTGTAGATGGTCAATTATTTTTAAATGGTTTCGACGAGATGTCGAAATTCGATCTCCCGCCACAATATCTTTTTCAAATTTTGAATCTCTTCAGGCCGTGCTAAAAAGGCGCGAAAGAACGATGATGACGAAGAAGCCGTCATCAGTGATGAGGACACCCCCCGCCGCGGCAGAAAATCCGGAAAAGGTCGTGGAAAATTCGACGAAGACACACCGAGAAGATCTACCAGACAAAAATCCAGTCGCATCTCCGCGATGGACCTCGATGATGACGATGACATCGAGACTTACCTCGCCAACCGTCAGAGCGCTGCAACCAAGGCTAGAGCGTGGGTTTTTAACTTGAATTTAATTTTTTCGCGCCATTGTGCCCTGGAGATTCTATCAAAATGTATTCTGGCAGACAAAAAGGCGCGAAAACACGAAATTCAAATTTTGAAACTCTTCTCATTCCATTGTGACCACTCCCATTCTGTTGTGACCGACATTCTCCAGCGAAAAAGCATCTAAAGTAAAGTTGGACGAGCCCTTCTCCACGTGCTTGGAGATATTAGAGGACCTCCTCGACCAAAACAACTCCGAGTCATTCTCTGAACCAGTAGACCACCAGAAGTTGGGACTCAAGGACTATCTAGAGGTTGTCAAGGAGCCCATGGACCTCGGAACGATACACGTACGTAATTTGAAATTTCGTGGGATTTTCGAGGATATAAAAAGATTGAGAGAAAAAATCTGACTGGTTGTAGACGAACTTACTCGAAGGGAAGTACACCGAAGTGAAGGATTTCGTGGCAGACGTCAGAAAGGTATTCGACAACTGTCTCCTCTACAACGAGGCATCTTCCTCCATCGGAATCTCCGCACAAGAGCTCTGGAAATATTTCAAGCAGCAATGTAGAAAGGCTAAAGTGTCTGTTGAGGACCCCGCCAAGTTGGGTTCGGCCAGGCACGTCGGCTTGACTGTCTTCGAAGAACTAGAAGACAAGACAGACTACCAAATCAACCAATTTTGCATGCAACACGAGTACCTCAAGAGTTACAGACTCACAGACGGTGAGAAAAATTTTCCCGCCAAATCTGAAATTTGAATGACTGGGTGCAGAGCAGATCTTCTCGTCGTCTGGAAAGTTGGTCAAGATGAAAAAGATTATGGAGAAATGCCACAAGCGCAATGACAGAATCATCATCTTCTCCCAATTCACAGCGTGAGTTTCATCCCAATACGACCACATTTCCCGGAAAATTCTTTGCGATTTCTTGGAATTGTCACTGAAAATTCGCAGAGTTCTCGATATTTTGGAGGAATTCCTCAGGCGTCTTTCGCATAGATTTGTTCGTTTAGATGGACAGACACCTGTCCTGGAAAGACAAGAAATTATTGACGAATACAACCGCGACCCAGTAAGAGATTTCCCCGAAATTTCATCCGAATTTCACAGAAATTTCCTTCACATTTCTGATCAATTTCAGGGAATTTTCGTCTTCTTGTTGTCGACGAGAGCTGGAGGTATTGGAATCAATCTTACTTCTGCGAATGTGTGTATTTTCCACGATATAGATTGGAATCCTGAGATGGACAGACAAGCTGAAGCCAGAATCCACCGTATCGGTCAGGTATATACTATTCATTTTACAACGTTGTAGAAGGGTCCCTTCTTTGTCGTGCTTCCCACGGCCAGAATATTTGAAACGGAAAGAATATTTGAGCTGACTCGAAATAGCTTCGCCCCGTGACGGTGATCAAATTACTGTCAAAGCAGTCTGTGGATCAATACATCTACGACATGTCACAAGACAAGAAGGTGAGTTTTGGCGGGAAATTTTGGCGGGAAATACTGAACCGTTGTAGATGCGTAACGATGTTGTCATGGGCAACCACCAAGGTGCAGAGATCATGCCCTCTGGAGAACAGAAGTTTTCTATTGGAAATGTTCTCGCCGATATTTTCAAATAAACACAATACTGAATCTCGAGTTGTAGATTCGATCTCCCGCCAAAATAGAAATTCAAAATTCAAATGTTTATAGGAGGGAGATCAAGCCCGATGCTGCAGAGAGGGTGGCGAGAAGTACCAAAGCTGTTCTGCTGGAGTGAAATAGTTTGAATTTTGAGATGGCGTCTTTGGCTCCAGCTTCTGCAAGAATTCAGCACAGGTCTGCAAAGATGAAAAGATCATTCACCATTATCCTCTTTCTTGACGGAGCTCAAGACCTTGTGCTTCAATCCGCAGCCAATCATGACGACTGGTGTCACTCCCAACACAAAGAGGTGGCAGATGGCGCCAAAGAAAAAAAGGTTGCGGGCTGGGCCAGCAGTGAGATAGGCAGAAGCGCCTTGAGTTAACGCGCTGAGGCCCAAAGTAACAGGGATAGCTTCAGCTCCATAGACATAGAGGCCTCTCCAACCCTCATACTTTTGTTGATGTGTCAGATTGACGTATCTGCTGGTGAGCAGGCGGACATCGATCGCGAGAATGTCGATCACCTGTCCTGATGGAAAATCAGCAATCAGATCACCCAAAATGCCGCACCTGCTGCGACTGCGCTGAATATGATGGAAGAGACTTGTGTGGCCTTAGTGAGAAATAAAGAGTTCATGTTGTTGGTGTTGCTTGTGTATGTATGAAGAGATGTGAAGTCATGTAAATTGATAGAATCGGCCCTAATTCGGTCGGATTTTCGCGGTTTCGCCTATTTTCAGGCAGCGTCAGACCACCAATACAACGTATTAAGTATTTGCAATGTACTATTGATACTGTGCTCCGGCAACGGTTCTGTATCTCCCGGGACATGAGATCAGTTTCAAATTCCCGGTAGCAACGCGTTAAGTCCATAGCAACAGCTTGATATTTGCATTAACTAACGTGTGTTCTTACAAGTGGGTTTTGCACAATACTCAAGTCTGGAATCATAATATAGAAATATGATGATAAAATAATTTAAACAAAACCATACGAATATTCATTGACTTTTCGATGAACTAAACCTTCAGGAGAGGGGATCGAACCCGGGGCTTTTTTGTAGTTTTTGGTCTTGTTGATGATCGGCATCGATGATTTCGTGTTTTTAATTATCATTGAGTCTGAAATCACAGAGGAGTTTGGAATCATACTATCTCCCTTAATGCCAGTAAAAAACCGGAAGAACACAACAGTTAGGCAAGCTTCGCAACTGGTTTCTTTATTTGGATCAATAATTCTTGGTAAATTCTGGCTGATAGTAATCAAAGAAGGCGTCGAGGTACTGATTCACAATCTGGATGCCGTTGACATTGGGGTCGATCTTGTTTAGGAAACTGGATATCTGTTGTCTGGGGACGACAAAGGACGTGAACATTACGATGGGGTGTAGATAGAGATCATCATTCAGGAGGCGTCTCTCAATTCTCTGAAGGGCAACAGCCCTCCAGCTCTCTGCAAAGTTGGCTTCGGCTGGACCCGGGGTGTTTGCATCTCTTGTGTTATTCCAAATCAGTGAAGCCTTCTCAAGAGAATCATTCAGCAAGAAACGGGCGATATCGAGTGTCCTTCCGTAATTCTCGGGCGTGTCGACTTCAGCGAAAGTCAATAATCTTTCGGACATGATCTGGGCGACGTAGAGTGCGGGTAATTGGTTGGCACTGGTACCGGTGTTGGTAACAAATCCATCAGCAACCCACGTGGGCTTGGTCGCACCGGTCTTTGGGACGACCCAGAAATGCGTGATGGAATTGTAGATGGACTGAACCTGTTTGGAGTCAATTTGATGTTGGAGAAAGATTGCAAACCCACCTGGATATTGTTGACGGTTGTATTCACCCATGTGCCGGCAGAAGGGTGGTCCAAAAGGCGGCTGCCTACAAAAGAACTTCCATTGTTACGCCCATTAAGGTATATATTATAACCTCCGTTTCGGGGAGAGTAGAAAGGGTGGTCCACTGTGAACACACTAATCATGATTAGTGATGCTCTTGACTTGATTGGCGGTTACTCACATGGATCTCCCGTTTATGCCGAACATTTTTCTGACAGTGTAAGGCTCTCTCATTGTAGCGGCCACGATCATCTCAGCACCATTCATTCCCATCAAAGAGTCACCCTGTCTGACGTCTCCAGCCCTAATACTAGATCCATTGAACAGGAGGATGGGGGTTTCCACGTCCACACAAGAATCGCTGGTGCAGGTACCAACGCCTGTACCGTCAATGGTACAGGAGTTCTGACATTCATAATTGTTTTGACATGATGCTCCATCGGACTTCTTGACTTCACAGAGAGATGTGCTGGGATCACAGTATTGCAATCTCCCAGCCTCTGTGTAACTGCATTCTCCAACTTTCGGATTGGACGCGTCGCCCGCTGCACTCGTGCACGAATAGCCTCCGTTGAGCAATTGGGTGGTACTTTGATATTCCGTGGTTGTCTCGAACTCTGTGGATGACTGGAATACGGTCGAAGATACAAACTCCGTGGATGACTGAATTACTGTTGAGGTTTCTTCTACTGTGCTTGTCTGTGGCTCTGTAGATGTCTTGGCAATGGTTGTGGACTGGAATACACTGCTGGTCTGTGCTTCTGAGGATGTCTGGGCGACAGTAGAAGACTCAAACTCTGTGGATGACTGGAATACGGTCGAAGATTCAAACTCCGTGGATGACTGAATTACTGTTGAGGTTTCTCCTACTGTGCTTGTCTGTGCCTCTGTAGATGTCTTGGCAATGGTTGTGGACTGGAATACACTGCTGGTCTCTACTTCTGAGGATGTCTGGGCGACAGTAGAAGACTCAAACTCTGTGGATGACTGAAATACAGTTGAAGTTTCCAACTCTGTGGATGATTGGAATACTGTTGAGGTCTCTTCTACTGTGCTTGTCTGTGCCTCTGTAGATGTCTTGGCAATGGTTGTGGACTGGAATACACTGCTGGTCTCTGCCTCTGAGGATGTCTGGGCGACAGTAGAAGACTCAAACTCTGTGGATGACTGGAATACAGTTGAAGTTTCCAACTCCGTAGATGACTGGAATACTGTTGAAGTCTCCTCTACTGTGCTTGTCTGTGCCTCTGTAGATGTCTTGGCAATGGTCGTTGACTGGATTACACTGCTGGTCTCTGCCTCTGAGGATGTCTGGGCGATAGTAGAAGATTCAAACTCTGTGGATGTCTCGAATACGATAGTGGTGGATTGACCTTCTGTCGAACTTTGTTGGACAGTAGAAGTATCTAGTCCAGACGTGGAATGAAGTATTGTGGAAGTGATGAATTCTGTCGAAGTTTGCGCAGCAGTAGTGGTTCGGACAACTGAACTAGTTTGAAACTCTGAAGTGGTCCAGCGTTCAGATGAACTTTGAGCCTGAGTGGTCGACTGTTGAACAGTAGATGTTTGGTACTCGGAAGATGTATCATACACCGAAGATGTCTGTGCCACAGATGAGCTTTGAGCCTGCGTCGACGTCAGCCAAATGATCAAAAATAGTTAAATACTCACCTCAGTGGAGGATTGAGCTTGTGTTGAGCTCTGGAATTCAGTAGAAGTCCATCTCTCAGAGCTCGACTGTGCAGCGGTAGTACTCTGTGCTTCAGAAGACGTCCCAAACACGGTAGATGTGCGCTCTACGGTGGTTGACTGAGCTTCGGTCGATGTCTGCGCAACACTGGAACTTCGTGCCTGGAAATGTTTTCAGATGTTGATCATTCCTAGATGACTTGACCTGTGTGGTGGTGTATCGTTCTGTAGAACTTGCCCATTCCGTAGAGCTTTGGGCAACGGATGTTGTCTCCTCCACGGTGCTTGTTCCAGCTTCAGTTGTGGAAGCATCGACCGTTGTAGATGGCGTTACAGTTGTGGTTTGTGCTTCAGAAGAAGTCTGGAGCATCGTCGATGTTTCAGCGGCCGTGGATGTTGGGAATATGCTCGAAGTCTGTGCTTCGGTTGTGGTCTGGGCCACGGTGCTTGTTTGAGCCTCAGTAGTTGTTTGGGCCTCAGTGGTTGTTTGGGCCTCAGTGGTCGTTTCAGCGGCGGTCGAAGTCCAAATTACAGTGGATGACTGATGCTGTGTGGTGGATTGTGCCACACTAGAGGTTCTTGCTACTGTTGAAGACTGGACCACTGAAGATGTTCCGTATACGCTAGAAGAGCCCCACTCTGTAGAACTGGCGAGGTCCACCGTGGATGATTGCGGAATGAAAGGAGGGAGCGTAGCACAGAGCGCGTTGTTCTGACACACCTGCGTGACGGAGCCGACGAGATTGATGTGTACAAATACAGGTTCGTCGACCGCCTGAAACGGATCAGAAGACGATGATTATTGTGAGAGCTTTACCTGCGCAAATGCAAGAAGAGCAACTAAAAGTACAGCAGAGGAAGCCCATCTCCCCCAACCTTGCGCTCCCGCCACAAAGACAGCAGCAAGCGTAAAGATGACGATGAACGAATGTCCTGCCAGACCTCTCAGGCTGTTTGCTCCGTTGAGGACTTTTCCGATGTTATTGGTAGTTTTGTTTATGGAGAGAGTGGCCACAGAGACTTCGAGGGACTGTCCTACAAGCTTCGCGCTGACCTTCCATTCAATTAGCTTTAAGGAGGGGAGATTTTAGCTTACCGAGTACGAGAAGCTGTTAGTGGGAACCTTCAAATTGAAGATCACTCGGTCAGACTGGCTTTGGTCGTAAGACAGGACAAGGTTGAAATCTTTAGGGATATTAAGGTTCACTCTTGTGATGCCCATGTAGGGGACTGGCTGAACCACCGTCTGATTGACATACTGCACACTCTGTGCAAGGGCAGCAGAGAGAGAAGCGACCTGTAGAGATAAGACACGTGAGTTGTTGGGGGATAGACGTACGAGCAAGAAGAGTGCCACCATGATCTTACTCATCGGGACTGCAGCTGTGCTTTTTAGGCAAGCTTGAGAATGACTTCAGCTTGGACAAAAGCTTGGTGTCGGGTGCGTAACGCTAAGATATCAATCTTGGTTTCGGGTTGCACCAGTATCCTAGCGACCGTCGCGTTGAGATTTCTAAAAGCGTGTGACCTATTTTTACAACTGAAAAAAGGCTCAACTTAGCTTGTGCAACACCATTTGATTGCATTTTTCAATGACCATTCTACTCACCATGTAGTGATTCACCGTAGGGTTAGCTCGAACCACAGTTGAATCAATTTCCAGTGCGCAGTTCTGAAACCCAGTTGCGATGTGGACTTCCCAATCGCGGCAAGTGTCGCCCGTGACACGCGACCTTGAAGAAAATCCCGGGAAGTTCTATTTCCAGGTACAGATTCTGGGAGATATTCTGAAGAACTTTTCTCGGAAGTTTATCACGAAACACCGGAATGTCAAGAAATTGAACGGCCGTGCACAAGTGAAACTGCAACGCTGCTCTTCTCTGGCTGGAAAGAACGATACACAGGCTCACAGAATCTGGGCGTTTGAATCGATTCGGCTGGAAGCACACGTTTCATTGACGTGTTCAGTTCCGGTAAGTTACCGTGTACCCAAACTCCCGTGTCGGAAACGTGTTTCCACGGTTTGTTCCATAACACTGCTGATGCACAATGGGCGGTGAGTTCATTCAGACGGGTTTATGTCGGACAATAATAATAACGTGATAAAAATATCAATGTGAAAAAAAGCCATGCTTTTCAAGGTCTTTGCGGAAAAATGAGCAGTTGACTCATTGTTTGTCATCAACCAGAAGAAACACCGGGCACTTCTCACTCAAAAAAGCAGCACATTCAGAAGCAGAGTGTTGCAAATGCGTGTTAATTTCATCAGCAGAGCACATCAGATCACATCTCGACATCTCGACCTGAGGACATGGACATGAATGGCCAAGTGACAGAAACTGAGGTCAAGATGAAGTGAAATTAGAACAACATCTTGTAAATAACATCTATCAGCCACACCAGCAGACGCCACCACTGCACCATTCGGCAAACTTTCAAGTTGAAAACGGAATTGTCGAAGCACAATTCTTGGGTAGCTGCCCACCTTAAAGAGTTGCATTTGGCTTGGAGCTTGAAATAAATTGAACAGTTTCGTTGTTTAAATCGTGGCTCTCGAAGCATGATAAACTGTAAAATAAAACCAGAATTTATTCTACTTTTTATCATCAATCCCTTCCATTCAAGTATGGGCGAATAATCAAATTTTAGCCTCTTCATCGTCAGTCGCGGGCACAACTGAAATTTGCGATGCGTGCGAGATCAGATCGGGTCCAAATCGCGATCGTGCGATGGAAGGCTGGGGCAATTGTACAGAAGTCCTTCCTGTTTCGGT
The DNA here is from genome assembly GCA_002081555.1 of Protostelium mycophagum. NCBI lineage: Eukaryota > Evosea > Variosea > Protosteliida > Protosteliaceae > Protostelium > Protostelium mycophagum. The sequence continues at coordinate 974 of MZNV01000746.1, read as the reverse complement.
GACATCGGGTGTCACGCTTCACAAGTTTCTGCAACCGTGACATTTGTGGTTTTGGTGCTAATCTAACCATTTTTAGCAACCAGGACCAACAGAAACGAAGACATGCAGGTAAGAGCTCTGGATCACCTCAGGACTGAGATTCTAATAGACATTCCTTGCGGTGATCTTCTGTGTCGCTCTTGCCGCAGCCGACTTGTGTGCCACTTCCAAGCAGTCTGTGACTAAGAGTCTGTCCTTCAATGTGACCGAGCTGCACGTGCAATGGCCCTCGGCTCTTCTCCACTCCTCTGGTGGAAACCTCGACCTTTCCGTCAAGAGGAACTCCCTCTTCTCTGCTACTTTAAACTTCAGCGTCTCCACCCTGGTTTCCTATGTGGTGAGTTCTTCTCTTCTGAAGGACAGCTGGTAGCTGGTGTCAGTGCTGACCTGCGAACAGCCCCACATTCAGATAGAAGATGAGAAGGTGCAAGTGAAGGTCTCTGTCCTTGAGAACTCCATCAATCCACAACAGGTCAGACACTATCTGAAATGAGCCTCTAACATCGGATCAGATGACAAGCGAATGCCCAGCACAACTCAGCATCGCCATCCCACCTTACATCGAGACACTGTGTATCAACCACAGGTGCCAAAACCTCAACACTGACACCCTCTCTTGTCAGACGTGTGATGAGTGTGGAAGCAATCACTACTGCACACCCATCAGCCACGTGTGCGCCCGCAAGCAGCCCGATGGATCCCAGTGTAGTCATCACAAGGAATGTTTCTCCAACAGCTGTGATAGAAAGACCAGATTGTGCATCTCTCACGGCCTCTCTCTCGGAACCCAATGTTCCTCCAGCGCCAACTGCAACTCCGGTAATTGCCAAGACAACGTCTGCTCCAGAAAGGCAAAGGACTTGAGGCCTTGCACCAAGCACTCCAATTGTCTCTCCGGTATCTGCAACAATGTCACCCTGACCTGCCTCTCCCGC
>MZNV01000744.1:0-36298 GCA_002081555.1 Protostelium mycophagum | reverse complement strand
GATTTGGCGGGAAGTCATTCGTGGAATGGATTTTTCAAGTTGAAATGTCGAGAAGTTAAAAACACCTGTGAAACGGTCGGACACAAAACCAAACATAGGGTTCAAAGACAAGATGGTCAACACAAGATCCAATGATGATAGCAAGAAGCTCAAGAGAGCCGGAACAATGCAGACGACCGCTGCGGAAGGAAAAGAGATCTTAGAGGGTGAAGGATTCGATGATTCCAAGGGAGAGCGCGAGACGAGATCTAAGAAGAGAACGAGAGAGGTCGTAGACGATCTCCTCGCACCCAATGCAAGATCCGTGAGTCACTTTTAGACACCATCGGATCGTATTGATGAGAATAGGCCGTGGAAATGACCGAGGAGGAGTTGGAGAAGTACAAGGCCTCACTCAACATGGTTTTCCGTCTCTTTGACGCCAACAAAGACGGACAAATCAACAAACAAGAGCTCACATCCGCTTTAAGAAGGTATCGTTTTTGAACTGAAACACACACTCATCCTGATGACGTCATCTGAAAATGATACAGTGTCGGTAAGAAGGTGACAGCCGCCAAGGTCAACAAGATCTTCACGACGGCCGACAAAGAGAAGAAGGGAAGCATCAGCGCCGCCCAGTTTGTCGATTACATGATCGAGAAACAGAAACTCAAGTCTGAGAAGAAGAAAGATGAAGTTAAGAAGGAAGAAAAAAAACCAAAACAAGAAGAGAAGTCAAAGCCAAAGTTAGAAGCACAGAAGGCCGAAGTCCAAAAGCCGAAGGCCGTTCAGGCCGAACCGCCCAAAGGTGATTTGAATTTCAAAAATAGGGTCTGCGCGGGAAAATGACGTCATGACAGTCATTGCCGGCAGCGGAGTGAACCCTCTGAAGAGGGGACTCAGCGTGACCGAATTCTTTACGCCTTATGCTGGTCTCCATGATGAGATCAAGACTGGAAATGTGGACAGCTTCAACAATCCCGTAGGTGAGTGATTTTGGATCTACAACGAGAGGTTTCTAAAATTAGCAGGAAGAGGATTCGATCTCGGGCATGAGAGCGCTTTCGGACTTTTCTCCATCATCATCCTCAGACATTACAACGGAGAGCCACTGTAATCATCCCGCACATTCACATCTCTGGTTAATCATTCACAGGCAGGAATGCATTGAGGCGCTACAATCAAAGGGATTCACGGTCGTCGTGACAACCAGTGAGGACGAGTTTATCTCTGAGATTCACAATCACGATGAGGCATGGCTGATCAGCGGACACAGCGCCACCCCAAAGGCAGCACAGGTACATCTGCAACTCTCATCTGTCTCATGACCAGAAAATTGACGTTATCAAGGTGACTCAGGAGCTAAAGAAATTCCACGAAATGGGCAAGGGAATATGCCTCTGGGGAGATAATGACCCTTGGTTCTACCATGCCAACCTGATCATCAAGGACCTCATCGGTAACGAAGGCGAACTCCACGGTAACGACCCCGGAAACCAGATCCTCAAGGTCAGATCTTGATGAATTTTCCGAGAAAATTCCACGAAAATTCAGAGAAAATCTCATGAAAATTCGGAGAAGGTTTGTGAAATTTCTGAGAAATTTCAACAGGTTGGTAGTGGAGAAAATAAAGGTGAATTCACTAGACATCTTCTTACTACCGGAATTGTCACTCTCCATGAAGGTATTCATTTTATTTTTGTTTAACGAATTATGACAATTTTTTGTCAAGTCAATCTCGACGATCAAGCACTCTGTCCTTATTGCAGAGTTCGCTGAAGACATGCAGGTATCACCATCAGCAAGCCCAAGTCTGTGAGTGACAGAATGAAAGTAATCGGTACATCCTCTTCAGGGCATCCATGCATGGTCAGTAGTTGTCGTTTCTTCTCATCTACAACTCTGTAAATCAAATTTCTTCAATAAAAAATTTAGATTTCCGATCCACATGAGTTTTAAAATGCACCTAACAAAAAAATTTCCAAATGCCCTGCATGTATTTTATGTCTTTTTAAAGTCACAAAAAAAAATTAATTTCGGCTGATTTATGCAGTACTACACCGAGCCACAGAAGGGCAAGGGTCCCATCGTTGTAGATTGTGGTTTTACCAAATTGATCAAGAGTTACTGGCAACAGACGGCAGGAACAGAGAGATACGTCAGAAACGTCGCGGTCTGGTTGCTGTCTTTAGGTATGTCAATTCTACAACGCTGTAGACACCCTATTCACTCTTTCAGACTACAGAAGCAGTGTTGGAGCACCCTTCAAGGGCCCTATAGACGTGGAGAATGAGAATGTGGAGACTGAAAAAGTCCCACAGACTGAAACTGCACAAACAGAGGCCGTCACCGCTTGAAAAATAAACATAAAATTCTTGGAAATTCTGATAAATTCCATAGTTCTAGGGTTTAGGTTCCACTGATGATTGTCCAATTTGATGTTGTGATTAGAAGTGCACACTCTCTCCACAGAAACAAAGACAGAATAGAATAGAAACAAAAATCAGCTTGTTCCTGCACTTTATTGCACAGGAATGTTTATGCCCAATCATAGGGTCCGTGCACAGGAATGTTTATGCCCAATCATAGGGTCCGCCCTTCTCCAAAGCCTTCTTGTAGCTGTCCATCGCGTGTGTCTTGTCTAAAAGACCGTTGATCTTGGGGTATTTGTCTGCAGGTAACTTTCCGATCTTTCTGAGCCCTTCCAGAGGGAAGCTCATCATGATGTCTGCAACTGAGAAGTTTCCCGCCAAAAATTCCCCGGAAAAGTCGGACTCGACAAAGTCGACCACCTGTACATCAGTGAATTTTCTGGGAAATTTCGTGGGGGGAGAATTACCTTTTGGACTTCTGGCTCAACAAAGAAGGATTTAAGAGGTCCGGTGGCTTGTGCGTCGAGCATGTTGAAGACCATCAGCATAAGAAGAGGAGGCATGGCCGAACCTTCTGCGTAATGGAGGTAGAACTTGCACCTGTGGAAGTTAGATGACATGAATGGGCGGTATGACATGTATGACAAGATGAACGAAGCAACACGCCCAACATTTTCAAAGCTGAGAAGACAGATGACTTACTTAGCTGCCTCGGGTGTGCCTGCCTGTGGAACAAGTCTTCCCTTGCCGTATTTCTCTAAAATGTATTCCACGATGGCACCAGTCTCTGCCACGGTGACATCTCCATCTGTAATCACAGGTGCTTTTCCAAGAGGATGGACCTTTAACTTCAGCGAATTCCGATCTGGTTGCATCATACCTCTTTGAGCTCTGGAGGAGCCATTTGGGTGGGCAGACGTTGGTATTTTTTGACTTCATAATCCACGCCTTCGTAATTTCAGAATCCAATTTGACAACTACAAACTCAAACCTAGTTCCTCTAAAAGCCACAGGACTCTTTGAGATCTCGAGTTGTTTAGGTGATGAACTGTGAGCATGTTTCTGTTGCTTTGCGTGATAAAATAGGCACGGAGAAATGGGATCTTCAACTACAACGCTGATCTGCCAGACTGTGGTAAGGTCCTGCCATTATAAAATAGACAGTGTCCTTTTGTAAAGAAATAAGCAACGCTCGTTGTGGCGGATCAGCCATCTGCAATCTTCAAGGACAATATCTTCCAACACAAAACATGGTGATAATTAACAAAAATCGTCAATAAAGCAAGAGATCTATTTGATTTTCAGGAGATCCGGCTGTGATCACCTTCTCTGATGTAAACGTTCTGCTTTACGGAAATGTGCTCAATAGCCTTGTACATCTTTCTGTGCATATCCAAGGTGTATTCCTCGATGAAACCTCTGCTCGTGATGCTCTGTCCCTCTCCCCTGGTATACACCTGTCAGATGACGTCATCATCTGTACAGACGGAATATCGGTGTTGGAAATATCCGTGAAAATTCACCTGTGCGTTGACGATCTCACCATCGCTGAGCATCTCTATTATAATATTCATTCTGTTGTAATACCCTTTTCCTACACCTTCGTATTCGTCCAGATTTTCCAGTGATTCGTCATCAACCTACTCATGTCATGATCATGTCATGATCATGTCATGATCATATCATGTCATACTGTGACACTTTGGATTTCTATGGATATTGTCGTATGTGATATCTTACCCCCCAAACCTCTCCTTTCACTTTGTGTCCGTCTTTTTGGTTGATATTTAGTAAGTACGGAACTCCGGAGTCTCCGAGCACTAATTCATAGGGTAGTAACGTCTTCCCAGCTCCCAGGAATGTACAACGACTGTCATGATGTCATTTAATATTATGTCAAGGGGTCATGATGACCGAGATGTCAGAATATGATGGAGCTATATCTTAAATCCAGGAGTTGTCTGTGCGCAACTTCATTGCTGCATAAATAAAATTCCCCCAAAAATGCGTGAAATTTTGTTCATAAAATCAAATGCGGGGGAAATGTAGACATGTACATGACAGATGGAATGATATCATAATGACATACCTCAGAAATTTATGATTCCAATGGAAATCTTTTTTCAAAGTCCCGTAGAAAAATAATATATTCCGCCTCTTCAGAAAGTTCCTGAAATATTCTGACACGTAATTGAAAGACCAGAGGAGGGGGTGGGTAACCGGGGGCATCCAATCTGGCGCGTTGTAGCGAGCCGGACTTATTGCTTTTTCGTAAATATCTTTATAATTAATTCCGTTATCCCTCCACCGGTCCTCCCAGTTGCTTTCCACCTGAAATTTCGTTGAAATTTCGCTCACGTACAGACGAGAAGATTACGTACCAACTGGTCCAAATAATTGTGACTCTTTTTGTTGAGCCTGAACTCAAAGGGGCCTTCCTTCATCTGTTTAACGTCATCACTCCACCTGAAGCAAGCTGCGCCAGTACAATTTCTGAAGGGTGATATCTCTATGACAACTGCCACGTCATACTGAGTTTGTTAGTGAAGATTCACGGAAATTTCATCTCTATTCGAAAAATGTCATTTTTTTACATTTAAATAGAATTAAATAGAAGTAAAATATCTTTGTAAAATAATAAAATATTTTACCTCTGGGTAATAACAGAAGTCCATGACGTAATGATGACACCCCACTAAGGGGTGTGAAATTTCCCAGATTTTTCTGATCGCTTTCTCGATCTTTTCTTTCTGTTGTTGTAGATGCTCGTGAATTGTGTAGTGGTCGTATTGGCTTAAAACTCTGATCTCGTCGTTGTAGATGAATGCGCGAAATTCATACTCCATACGTAACTTGGAATCGAATTCTCTACGAAATTTCAGCTTAATCTCAGCCCAAATCTTTTAACAACAAAAAAACTTTTCTCAATATATTTTTTTGAAAATTACGCAGTTGTAGATGTGCAATCATTACGTAAATTCTCACCGGAATACGACTTGTTCGGGTTCACCCCATTTTATCCAATCGTGTAAGTCGGTGAAAACTCGTTCTGATGTTAATAATAGATTCATTGCATCCCTCCCTGACTCTACACTCAGCCAATTCACCTGCAGCTCATTAAATTCTAAAAATAGATATCGGGGTGTTGGTCCCATTTCACGGTAATAAACACGTTAATTAACGAGAATTTATGTGGGAAGAAAAAATCTTCACAGATGGATTTTTTGTGCTTATTGCGCAGTGGACTCAAATTCCAACTTGCGGTAAGAACATTAGTTAATGCAAAAATTAAGCTGTTGCTATGGACTTAACGTATTGCTACTGTGAATTTGAAACCGCTGTGCAATATCATTCTGAATTTTACCCTCGAGATGGCTCTCATTTTGGTGTTTGCATCCGATTTGGCACCCTCATTCAGCAATTGTTCCAGCTCTCTCGCATAGTTGTCTCTTAATCTCTGTCGATCCGCAGGATCTCCATCTTTTGGACTCCTGCCGCAGAGCCTCATGAACGCGCCTCTCGGAAATTCATTTCGTAATGTAGTGTCTAAACGTGTCTCTAAATCTCTCAAGATCTTCACATCTGTTCATGTGGTCAATAATACCCCAGAAGGATCATAGATCAAGAACTCACGGTCTGTGTCGAGATCCTTTCGACCTCGATAGACAGTGTTTTGATAGGCGATAATGGCACGTGCTTCAGCTCGGGTGAGGGGATGAAATGTAGTCCTATAAGTGACAGATTGTAAAGAGGGGTACCAGACGTCTATATCAAATGGAAGATTTTCAGATCTGAGCTTATGTTCAGAACTGATCGTGAGAAGATCATGCGTCGATGTGGACATCTTGCTGTGTGGTTGTGTTTGTCCGATTGTCACCCAGCTTTCGGCGAATGCGGCTGCAGCGAACAGAGCATCATCGGTGTCGATGATGAGAACAACATATTTTATATCATAATGTCCTTTCCACAGTGGAACAAGAAATATATATCTTTACGCATCCATGCCCTTGCTTCTCCCTGTGATAAAGCAAATATCCCACATTCAAGTTTTTTGCACTAGATCAGTACAGAGCTGTTATCTGAGATCTTCTTTTGATGAAAGACCACGCCAATCTGTCTTACTGGTTGAAAGCACTGTTTGAAGTGGTGTAACTGCGGGGATGTTGTCGGTTGTCTTGTCAGCACAGCAACCAAAAAATCCCCGCCGGAATCTGTTATACACTTTTCACACTCCACGATGTCCAAACAAGGGCAAGATGCTAAGCCAACCGAGCAAGGTGACTGTCTGAATATGTCGATACATTGATGGAAGCTGATTGTCTTATCAGCATATGTGGAGCAAGAGGTGCTAAGAGGATCCAAAATCTTGTATATGAAGTGGGTTTCAAAGAGAAAAAGAACCAAGTGCCAAGATCGCTTGGTCATATTGGGAAGTAATCACAGGATATATTCCATCAAGAAGAGCATCGTCGGAAGCTTAAGTGTGAGTCATCCGAATGTGATCCTCTAAAACAACATCAGATCATGAGAGAAGGCCATTTCTTCGACATTTTGGAAGTCATCAGCTCGGAACCAACCAAAGTAGAGACTCTTTATGTCGCTGCAGTTCTGATATATTGTAGCTGTTTATCAAATTTCAAAATTTCGATCTTGATGTTGTGGAGAACTCTATTGATACATTGATTCAACATATCATGGAGGAGTATCACAAAATCAGCAATGGATTTGTTCCAAAGATCAGCATCAACTTTAAAATCACTCCCCCTGACAGGTTTGTCTGGCAAAAGCGATGTACACGATCTCTGACGCGTCGACAGGATTCCCGCCGTTCTGAACTACGGTGACATTTGATCTTTTTTTGACATGTCTTGACACTTTTGACAGATTTTGGACCCACCCAAGGGTTGATGGAGACTTATCAAGCGTGGTGTGGTTATTTTGGGCAACATCCGCAACAGAACATCATACAGTACATCAACGACAGCGCATCTAAAGGTGAAACATCGCGGATGCTTTAATACTTCAAAGCAACCCGATGTTTGTTTTTCGTAACCATTTTTATTTGCAAATCCGCGATGAATGCCTTTTGCTGTTCTCTTCGTATTTTTGGTGGTTTTAGACCTCAACTATATGACAGGAAACACCGAGATGGTTTTTTCGGAGATCAACGGAGTAGACACAGAATCTAATACGAATCTACGTCTATTGGGGTTTGCACTTCGCAGCAACCCTTTCTTTCAATCACTCAAGTCCGTCAACGTCAAACGCGAAGAGGTAAAGTTGGTCCAAGATTCGTGACATCTGTCATGATGACGCATCGCAGATCATCTCATCTGTCGCGAATATATTGACGTACAGTGTTTACATCAAGAAAGTGGAGCTGTTTGACCTCGGAGCTGGCGCAGACGCATTTCTACCTATTGGTATGGCCCTTCAGGCCAACAGCAACCACATCTTAGAAGATATATCATTCAGCCACAACAAATTGAGTGTGAAAGGTGAAATTTCGCGGAAATCTCCATCTGTATAGGAAAATTCACGGAGAATTACAGCGAGTAAGTCGATTGCTGAGGGACTACAACATATGGGAAGTTCCCTGTACTCTTTAGATCTGTCAGACTGTGGAATGTCAAGTAAATCTACCGCATCATTCATATGCAGTAAGTCTACAACTGTATCTACAACGATGTATAAGATCGTAGAACCACCAGATTTCCACACAAGATACCAACGATTTTAGTCTTGGGAACCGCGAAACACTTGTATCGATTTTCACATTCTATTGCGGCAAAGCCGCTTAGACGTCTTTATGCTTGCGCATTCTTTTCGCAATTCACTTGAATACAATATTGACGCATTTGTAATTTTATAATACGTTTTTGTGTGGGTTTTGTCTCATTCATGTAAGGTATTGGCTCCGGCCGTGAGGTATCGAAGTTTCTGACACATTTGGATTTCTCGAATAACATGCTCGGAGACCCAGGTATGACGTCATCACGACCCCACTTTATTTCTGAATTCTGAAGGATCTACTGAGCTCGCCTTGTGGTTTTCAAAGATGGGATCCGCATTGCGTTTGGAACATTTGATGCTCGCCAATACCAAGGTGGACGTCGGTCAGGTAATTCAAATTTCAAATTTCATTTATGGCGGGAATCGGTCGACATTCTGTCGACATTTTCGATCGACTTTTTTGAGTTTCTGGCAGGTCTGTAGAGCCCTCTGCAGTAGTCCGCAGCCACCACCCCTTCAAAGTGTGGACTTTTCAGGCACAACTGCGGATGACGCCGGTATATACGCTTTCACCAAATATGTTGAACAGGCTGGACACCTCAAGTGAGTGTTGAGATCTCGGTATATTTATTTTTTGAATATCAGAGTCAGAAGAAATAATCACAGCTAAATATAGATCTCTCACGGTCTCAGAGTCTTGAACTTGTCTCATTGTAAAATGAATGGAAACTGTGCCGCGATGATTGTACAAGCCCTCAACACAAATCCAAGGCTAGTCGATATAGATTTAAACATATCGTTCAATGCAATTGGTACCGAATTCAACGGCATGATGGGGCAAAATATAATCCACAATACCAACATAATCAGGTGAAATTATATTATCACGTTTTAAATATATATAAAAAATACTTTTAATCCACAAAATGACTTTGCTGAAAGTCCATTTTACTTTTTGAGCATTCTTTTATGACTATAATTGCAAAATAAATCGATGTGAAATATAATACTGAAAAGGACAGGCTGCAGGTTCAGAGTAACAACTTCTCCAAGAAATGCATGATCAAATTACTTGAACAGTTTGGCCAGAACAAGACCCTGGAGGCACTCGACATCTCGTGGAATTTCCCGCAGGGAAATGCCAGCAAGATGCAACTTCTGGCGCAAGCCATCGGAGATCTTTTGAAGAATCACGCATCACGTGAGTTTTAATCTGTTTACGCATCTTTGCGAAATATTTATGTTACTGGAAGAAAATGTTTTGTATTTATAATAGAACATATAAAACCTGTATTAGTCTGCAACCAATGTTGATAAATACAAATTTTTTCAACGACGAAAAATCGGGTCAACTCGTTGAGGAACCATCTCATGTTCTGCAGTAAAATATATTGCTTTGGCTGGAGATGGTGGAAGGCTGGCACTTGGAAAAGAAACACAAATATTGGCGTCTGCTATCGCAAGTAACCCGAGGGTATGTCATATTTATGCCGCATAACATATTTTGTGGTCATTTGTCTAGAATCACAGACCAGATGGTACTGTGCCAAGATTGAGATGCACACGTCTGAAAAATAATTCATTAATACAAAAAAATTCATTAATTTATAAACAACAGATTCAAGAGATTGTTTTGACCGGAAATAAAATGGGAGATCAGGCTGCCATGTCCATCGCCGAAGCGTTGCGCACCAACACCAACTTAAAGGTGACTCATCTGAACCATGTTACAATGACATTCGACAGGCGTTACGCTGGGATCGTAACTCCATTGGGCCCCTAGGATGGACCAGTATGTTGAATGTTTTGTCTTTCAACAAGACGCTTTCTCTACTCCCAATGCCATCTTATGATTACGAGCATTTAACAAAGGTGAAGTTTATCCATCTACAACAATGTAAATATGAGCAGGGAAGAGAGGCAGAAAGAGGCAGGGGCCTTTTAGACAGAATAAAAGAGATGGTCGATGCCAACGCGAATACACAAGGGTGGTACGAATCGCCTTTCTTCTCTTTCACCAACGAGTCTCAGGTGAGTCAGCTTTTTGCAACTTTTAAATCAGATAATCTGGTTGGTTTTTGTCGCACCAACTGTTTGCGATGTTGTTCTTTGAGTATATCATTGTGTTTGCGAGTGCCTCGAGACCACTTGGGTGCTAAACCTTCATAGATGATAGACACTCTGAACCCAGAGAAGATGCACAAGTTGGTGCTCAGCCCCTCATCTCCAAGTTCTTCGTACCCGATCTCGCCCATGTCAAGTCCTCGCGCTACAGTGTCCCATCTTTCCGCAGGTACATACTTTGATAACCATTCACACATTTTTATTCTTTGCAGAAGATCCGCCTTATTATGAGGAACTGACCGCATAATTGTAAACTAAACACCCAAATGGAGCTGTAATAATATAATATACATCGTTAAGTTGAATTTATATGTTAATACTGAAAAACACATTACACAGGCTATTCGTAATACAGTACATATCGAGATAGTGAGAATGTTGTTACATGACTGCAGAGAAGACCCATGCTGGTAATGACAGGTGCATTTCTCATATGGAATCAGCATCCATATGGTGTGTTAAATTCATTACCAGCATTCCTGTGAGAAGGTGTCTGCCTGCCTCATTTTGTCTTCTCTAACAGCCACAAATGTCTCATGCAATTTAGTTTACGTCTGCTCATCAATAAGAGCAGCAGAAGGTGTCTTGATCTCATCCATCGTGGTGTTCATTTTACTTGATTATAGATGTAACCCAGCTGGGAGACACAGGCACGCTTGGATGTGACACTATGTACTATGAAGCAGGCTTAAATATTCTGACCAAAACAAAATATCAAGGCAAGCCCAAGGTTCGGAAGAACTCGTCCCCTTGGGCACACTTTCACTATAAAAGGTCCCAACTATTTCGTTCAGGTTATTTTCCTCGTCAAAATTTCAGACGTTATTTGTGATGTTTTGGAAACATTTATTATGGTTTTGGGACTGTGACCCCGTCGACAAACAATTGTGTTGACGAATGGGACGAGTGTACACATCGTCAACATCATTGGAGAAAAAGAATGTACATGATGTCGACAACGACTTTTGTCGACACACGAGACAACTAATGTACACATTGTCGACATTTTTATGCTCTCTCGTAATTCGGCAGCCTGAATAAATGCGCCGTTCCCGAAGTGTTTCCGATCGCGATGTAACCACTGTTTGCGGAGAACTCCACGCTGGTGATTTCCCCGAGCCTCTCCTTATGTGGCCAGTTGGAGAAAGAGGTCATTGTAGACGTGTGAAAAAGTCTTAATTGGTCCTGGCTCCTGTTGCTGTACGCTGCAAGAAGCTGGAACCATCAGTATTTCGCTTTGTGGAGATTAAATGATTTATGTTTGATAAAAATTGTTAAAAATCGTGGTGAAAATGATTCGGAGATTTTATTTGATTTTCTACTGAAGCAAAACATCGCATCATTTGGCACCAAAATTGTAAGAGGATGGATCTACAACGAACCTGGTCATCGTGGGAGAATTTGAGACCGCTGATCTGGTAGGTGAGGTGATCCAATGTCTTAATGGGTGCGCCTAATCCTTTTCCGTATTCTTTATTTTGATAGACATTCACCAATCCGTTCTCAGCACTGACATGTGTCAATCAAATTGTGAAAATGTTCCGAGTTAATTTTCCGGACTTTTCCTTTTTTTCTGAATTTCGGACCAGTTCGAAAAATGGAAAGAGTTTTTTTTTCTAAATTTAGATTTTTGTGTAATTACCCGGAGGCGAATAATTTTCCGGTAGTGGAAAGGGCAACAGAGGATGTGACTTGCTGGTTGTCGTTTGTCTTATCGAGACATCTCAACATCCTCATATCCCATCTGAATATCTCACCAGCTCCTGTCATGATATCACTAAACATGTACGATGTAACTTTGCAAAAATACATTTTTCAAACATGTCAACTAACGTGTACTCGTGTCTCATAACGTGATGAAATGTCTCAGAAATTTCGTGGAAATTTCACTCACGTGATGCGCAGGCCATATAGTTTCCGTCTGCGGAGAAACTGACCGGAGTTTCGGCTAATACGGAGTTTACACTCAGATTCTGAATCGTCCTTTTCGTTTTTTCCGAGAGGAGTGACACATCACGACTGTCTTTGCGTTGTAGAGCGAGGTATTTACCCGTCGGGGAGGGGGTGAGGTGGGTCAAGGGGGTGGGGAACTGGGGTCAAGATATCAGATGCGACAAGAAGGATATTATATGCTTGCGCACAACAGTCAAAGCTCCATCAGAACAAAAATATTGTAAGATTGATTGCGGCAGAGGTGCGTCAGCATCACGCAGACAAGTGTACTTGACAAAATATGTTTTATTGCGGTAGAGCCGCACCGAAATAGCTAAATGCATAGCATAATGTCATTCTGGTAACAAATGTGTATTTGAAATACACACCACAACAAATATTTTTTGTATTGCGGCACAACCGCCTAAGAATTTTCCAGCTCCACTATAATAAAAAGAATATTGTTATGAAAATAAAATTTATTATATTACGGCAGAGCCGCATCAAAATAGCATCACACGGTGACAACTGTCCATCTACAATTGAATTTACCTTCTTTACAATGGGATCATTGTGTGAAGAAATGACACCAGTTCTGATATCATATGAATAGATCGTGTTCTGAAATCCACCACAAAAGTACAACTGACAGGTGTCAGCGGAAAATAAGTGAAATCTCGGAGAAAACTCGAATGATACCTGAGAACCATCGTATGAGTAGTCAGCGGAATGCACTGGTAATGGACTCTCTAATTGGTATACCATATTGTTATTCTCTCCGTCAATCTATTTTATTTTTATTTTTTCATATATATATATTTTTTTTATATTTATATTTTTATTTTATTTTCTCCACTTTTGTTATATTTGGGGTTTTCAGTGTATTTGTATTTATTTTTAATATTTTATTGATTTTTAGTGTTGTAGATGGATTTAATTGGATATTTTGTTACCTGGAACAATCTGATGAGCCTGTCGTTTCCAGCGACCATCAACAGTGGTGAAATCGGATGAAATTTCATCTTACGTATTCCGTTCCTGGCGCTCCATGACTTGTTGGCGTTGGGAAGTTTCTGTATGGTCAACACTCCTATCATCATGTCACCACCATGTCACGACATAGTATTGAGATATCTTCGAATGGCATCATATGACATCATAGAGATGTAGAAGAGATATCATACCTGGTTGTATTCCGGTCGCTTTCTCAAAAGTTTTGGTATTCCTCACCAAGTCATCATCATCTGAATCCTGAAATTTCTCAGAAATTTCATCGTTGTAGACGAGATTTTTCCGGTATTTTTCTGATGACCCACCTCGGCCTCCGCCTTCTTGGTCCAATCTGTTGGGACGATGTTATTTCCTTGAAATTTCTGACGGAGTTGTTGTTCCAAGTCATTCGCGTCTCCATCGATGAACTGCTCATCAACCCATACTCCCCCGTTATCTACAACGTTGTAAATACGCCATTATTGTACGACGAAGCAGTATGCATAAATAAACGGTGGAGTATATGCTGAGATGCCTTTCAATCTTTGAGCTACGTCTTCGCCGCTTTGTCGTGTTTATCACAACAGTGAGCTTAACCGTATATTTGGCAAATATAATTAATATCTGAGTTCTCATGGAGTGTTGGTATTCAAAAAATGAGGTTGCAGCGGATCTGCAAAAACTGTCTGCATTGATTGAAACACTTGTCATCAGAGATGAGAGTTGCAGTGGCGTCCTGATCACGACCTCATCACGTTGATACAATCAATCAAAATTCACCTGCTTGGTCTGGCTGCTCAACCTGAAGATTGTCAGAATGATGAAATCATTGTTGGCAATGACTTCGAAATCTGATAATCACATGTGCGGCTTTGCCTCCTAAATAATGCCGATTGATCATTATAAAAAATGTACCTCTTGCTCAGCTTGGACAAAGGGTGTGTCGGAAGCAGAACTGAATAGTGTTTTGGCGATCTCCTTTGCCTCTCTGATTTTCTGTTCTCGTTTTATTTTCCTGTTGTTATTGAATAATGATCTAGAATGAATGAGGATCACTTCTTAAGGACCCTCTCTGAGTTTTTTTTTGATTTCTTCTTTGTTGTTCCCTTCGATTTTTGATCGAGCTTCTCAGGTCTTTGTTCGTTGATATCTATATATGCCTCTGTCGCTTTAACACCCTATTCTACATCAAAATCCATTGTCTACATCACATATCAACATCAAACGCCGATATCACCGGACATGATGAAGATCATGAACAGGTATCAACATTCAGAGATGATTATGACCTCTTGGGTGGGGGCTGTATCGATGAAGAAGCTCATCGCGTTTTCCGGGGGTCTTCCATCATTTTCGAGATCGTCTCGTTGTAGAACATCATTTACGTAAGACTGAGTTGGATGTGTCGATCAACCATAATCACATCAAACATTATGGCTCTTCGTTTTGCGAAAGAGGACTTGCCTTCAGAGGATAATGACGATGAACCCAAGAAAACGGCCATTATTGTTGGAAATGTCAAAAAGTTTCATACAAGCCTTCCTGGTGACGCAGAGATGGTCGAGGTTCTCTTAGTCGATCGATAGTGTCCTTCTTAACAGCATGAAGGAATATGATCTGAAGACTGGAGCGCTGTTAGTCAGAAAAAGGAGAAACAAAGCCGTTGGCACAGATGATAAGACAGGAAAATGGGAATATGAGATTGGTGAGCCAGAATCCAGAGTATCCATCGTAGACATCGCCACATCAGAGGCGATGATGACAGAGAATGTGAATAATGTGAGTCGATCATAATAATCATTTTCAGTTGAGCCACAAAAACTTCGCCTCCCATATTACCACGTTAAAATCGCGCCAAAACCTTATTTTAAAATTTGAAAAATCTGTACGACAACTGAAATAAGAAAGCCAATATTCGTGAAGCAAGACTCCCCGACTCATTTTGTCTGGCGTGTGAGGAATATTTTTTATCCCAAAGAGGTCAGTTTTTTGGATTTTCAACAAGAATTTTAAATTTTTTCAAAAAATCGAATAAAAACGCCAGAAATCCGACAAAAATAAATCTTTTATGTCCATCATTTTTTGTTGAAAAAATATAAATAATATCGAGTAAATAAAATGCAAGTCCTGAAGTTGCTAGGTCTACAACGTGACATTATCTCCCATCGAGAAAAAAATATACATCAGAACGAACAATAAGAAGTATTTCAAAGTGTTCAATATTCCTGGTAAAATTCTGATATATCCAATTGAATAAAATAATATCTGACTTTATACAGAGCTCAACAGACAAGGTGAACCACGAAAATCACAAATTTCCAAAGTTTCAAATTTTTTCCCACAAACTTCCCAAGTTTCAAATTTTTTCCTAAAAATTTCTAAACCTCAAATTTTTTCCAACAGAATTTCTTAAATTCAAATTTTTTCCAACAAAATCTAAATCTCAAATTTCTCCAATAAAATCTCGATTTTAAATTTTTTTGATCTCATTTTCAACAGAAATAATCTACGAAGAGACAAAGTTGAGCTGGGGTTATGAGAATAATACATTGTTGATAAGATATGAGAAACCGCCGGAAATAATCCGCAAAGAGAAAGAGTACCGAGATGACCTCGAAAAGATTACCGTTGTAAAGCAGGAAGACTGCAAGACCCAATAAATGTTTTTTTTATCTTTTTGGTGTACAGACAACACTTATGAGTCACGTGACGATGACGTCATCACGAGTAGGGTCCATATGAAGTTATGTCCGTTGTAGAATGGGATGCACCAAATAGCAACCCAAACAAAGAGGATCAACCGGGTAGACACTTGTGCAAAACCTCGGACTTTGTCAAGTACAGATCAAAACAGAGTGTGTTGATGCATGGGCAACCAAGGTGGGGGACCTTTTTGCAATCGGTTAGCCGGCCTGACTTCACCATCAGTGGTTCCAACTCTAAATAAAGAGAAATTTAATCCTAGCTTCACGAATTTGTTGAATATTGTGCAGTCTACAACGCCAAATATTTAATTTAAATAAAAAGATATCACCTGGAGTAGACATGAGGCAATGGCCCCCCACTTGCAAAGTGATGCTGTGGGCTCTGGTATGACCAATAGGTATCTCTTTCTGGATAGATAATGCCACTCCTGCAGCCAAGATGACACGAAATAGACATGAAAATTAGTGAGATAAACTTCCAAAAAATCGAAGAAGATATATCGAGATCTCGATCTTCCAGATTTATTGTTGTAGTGAAGCTGTTCTTAACCATCTCGAGTTCAACGCTTGAATCGCTGATAATCTTGTCTTTGCATTTGGATCCATCATCCCTTGGATCAGCTCCTTCGCATCGGCGGGGACCGCGTTCCACCTTTCTGGCCTCTCGAATCTACCAGACAGGATGGATGATCTCAAAGTCTCCTTGTCTTTTGTTGGGAAGGGAAACTGTCCCACGAACCTGGGGTCATGAGGAGGGATGAGCGGTGATCGACTTACATTCTATACATGATGACGCCGAGACTCCATATGTCGACGTTTTTGGTGTACGCCTCTCCTCGGACGCGTTCAGGAGCCGCAAAAGGAAGTGAGCCGCAGGC
The DNA here is from genome assembly GCA_002081555.1 of Protostelium mycophagum. Classification (NCBI taxonomy): domain Eukaryota; phylum Evosea; class Variosea; order Protosteliida; family Protosteliaceae; genus Protostelium; species Protostelium mycophagum. Next base: position 19,582 of record MZNV01000744.1, on the reverse strand, counting down.
AGCCACCATCTCGGGACCGCTACAAGTGGCAAAGCCGAAATCAACAAGGCGTGGAACGACTCCCTTCTCGTCTTTGTTCAAAAGAACCTGCAACAGTCATCAGTTGTCCATGCTTGAAGTGTCTTTATCGAGGCTGAAATACATTTTGAGGTTTAATGTCTCTGTGCGTGATGCCAAATGAATGGAGTTGATGGACCGTCTCTAATAATGTCCTCATGAAGAATCGAATTTGGTCCTCTGAGAATACCCCGTTGTTCATAGAGTACCACAATGTACCTCCATTGGAACTTCATGTGTCAGAACAAACTTTTTGGCATGGAGGCTCACTGTTCGAGAACAATTGTGACAGTGTTGTCATCAGAGAAGACGTCTAAGAGGTGATTGATGTTGCTGACATTCTCGCACTTTCTCAAGATGGCAACCTCATTTTCAATGTCTGCTCTATCAACCAGGTCTGTCTGGATGATCTTCAAAGCGACCAATCGTCCAGACGTCTTCTTGCGGCCAAGATACACGGTGCTGCTCGCGCCAGTTCCAATCTTGTTCAAGATGTCATAGTGAGCCTCAACCCTTCTGTCAGTTGGTCTCTGCTGAGGTTGATCTGACAAGTTGTCCTTGGCTAGGAAATGAGATCAGCCGCGATACACCTATAGACATCTACCTCTTTGCAAGTGATGGCCGATCTTCTGTCTGAAAAGTCCCATTGTATCGTGCGTGAGTGGTGGTGTCTCGAGATTGTGTGAATCATGATCACAAAACCCCGGAGGATTTTCAGAATCTGTGGAATTCCTCCGAGTCCTCAATTTCGTCTTGTAATCGTCACTTCTCGACCTCATCGATGTACAAAATCAGAAAGCAGGATCGCCACGTCCAGACACTGAATGTTTATTGTAATATCAAAGCCAGTAAGAGACTCCAACGACAGATTCTACTCTCTTTCTTCCTTTTGTGTTTTCGTTCTTCACCACTGCGGGCTCGTAATTCTGATTCCGTCAGAGTCTTTGAAATTGAAAATTTGAATCGCTCACTTGGCGGGCTGTTGACCGTTGTGTCGCATTCGATTGAGACCGGAGGTCTCTGCGCAACTCTGCGACTTGTAATTCCAATTCCTCAATGAAATCAGAATTATATTATATTTTGTCTTCTATATTTAGATTCTTTAATGCCAGTTCTTGATTTGAGGGTCACACATCTTTAGGGAGTCATACACATTGTTTTATTGGAGGTGAAGTGGGCTGCCGGTACAAAGCACCATATCTATCAAGCAAAGGGCACAACCGCATTATTGTATCGATGATGATGCATTTCGTTTTTTTTGTGCGTCTTTTTGGTGGTCGAGGCCTCATCACATATTTCTAATATAATTTATTTTTTTCTGCACTTCCAAAGATGTGGATACCGTTTCAATATATTTCAACAATGCTGCCAATTACGACACATGTCAGTCTGGCACCTCCACCATTTACATTTGGAGAATGGATATGTTCTCACCTTCTCACGGTTCACGACTCTTGCTTTTGTGGCGGTTAACTTTCTGATGTGTTCCTCCCTCTCTTCTAACTTCTCGATCACATACTCCACTTCTTGCTGCAGAGAGTAGACTTCTTCGATGTGTCTCTGCTGTCTTGTTCCCGTCAAATTCGAGAGCTCTTCCATCATTCTCTGTAATTTGACCTTCTCTTGATGTATATCATTCTGAATGAGATCGTACTTGGCGGTATGAATGTTTGTTTCTTGGCTTGCGAATGTGAGAAGCTTTATAGAACATCTCTTTACCTCGGACGGTCTGTTGTAGTCTCGTTTAAAACCTGACCTGGCTCGTGTTGATAATCACCTCAAATCACTGATTACTCACGACCTAAAAGGATATCACTGATGAAAGCCAGAGTTCGACCGATTATGGAGGTCAAAAATGATGGGATGAAGATCTTCAGGAATGAGATGTACAAGTATATGGCAGCTCTTGTCAGCTGAAGTGAGCTGTGATAGACTCGAGTCAGTTGTTGTTGCATTTTCAGATGAGGTCTGGGAATTTGAATAGTTTTCCCGTTTTGTGTGATTTACGTCAGTCTACACCGCCAGAAACCGCCAGCGACACCAGCCTTTTGCACCTCTGCATTCTCTAAACCTTTTCGTTGAAGATGGATGTACAAGCTGATTCTCCCAATCTTGTAGATCCAGATATTCAAGTCTTGGTGCACACCGTTCAAGTTGACTTCTCTTGCTCCAAATGGTTCTCACTCCCAGAAAATCGGGTTGTAAGCTGTATAAGTAGAAATTTCAATTTATTATACACCGAAACGTTACGGCGCGTCACTGCATCACACGGGCCAAACTTCTCATACAGGAACACTTCTCTGTGCATTTACTTCCAGACGCTCTGCATTCACGCCCTGGGGAGACAGGAATGGCTTTCACCACCCCGAAATTCGTTTCATTTAAACTTTTTGTCGAGATTTCTATGTGATTTTGGCATGTCAAAACTCCTTAAAGTAAGGTGGCAACGCTCTCAAAAAAAGGAAAATATATTAGATTAACAACAGCAACATCCACACCCACGACACGATGAACAAGGTATGATCACGACGTGATCGCGTAAGACGACTAAACCCCACAGAACGAACAACGCGCATTCATGAGGAACAGCATCTCCGTGAGAGAGCTGTCCGACTTGCAGTTCTACAGACAGACACTGAACAGCAGCATCGAGACTCACTCCGTAAGCATGTGACTGTATTTATTTCTGCTGACGTAAGCAAAGGCCTTCCCTGTATCATCGAGTAAAGGCAAGTTGGTGAGATCAAGAAGTTGCCTATCGGGCGAGCCCACGAGGACGGTTCGTGATCTCCAATCCATTCCAGAGATACAGCAGGTGACCTCTTTTGGATAAGCCGTACAATTACGCTCACTCCATTCGGGGCACCTGGGATCCAGCAGCTCCAGAGCACAAACACTTCTGATGAACTACAGGCTGTTCGTAACCTCTCAGAGTCAGTACGGAAGGAAACACTCTGGTGGCTGGAGGGCTAAGACGCAAGAAGAATGTCCTCTGAACAAGCTTTTATTTAAATTCCTCATACAACGGACGCATCAGCTAAATGATGCCAAGACATCTAAATAAAATATTATTACAAACTTGAAAATTCACAAAGTGGAGTTGTAATTTCAGGAATTTCCACGTTCCTGTTGCTCTTTATTTTTCCCGCCAAAATTGATTGTGTCACCCGCCATCTCTCAACGGCATCTCTGTTGGGTTGTGTACATACCGACATGATATCTCAATCCCCCAAGTCTTGCCTACTTTCTACCACCTGAGATATCTCAAATGTGAACAGTAAATACATATTCCTGCTGTCGATAAACATCAAAAGCTTCTTACTGCCGTTGGTGCTGCAACATTCGGAACGGTGACATCGTTGTCCTCTAAAGGAAGAAGATTGCCAGAGTCCTGGTTCTCTTGGAGATTTCTCTCAGAGCGTGGCGAGGTCGTATTGGAATAAGAAACTTCGTCGGGGATGATATCATCTTCAGGAATGATGACGTCATCGTTCTCCATTGTAGAATCACCCTTCTTACTGCTCTCGTTGACAACTTCCTGAAATTTCTATGAATTCTCTGCGAGATTCGAAATTGGTTGCCATGACGTCACCAAAAGACGCCACGACATCATGATATGACATCTCAATGTGATATCTTACTTCTTGAACTTCAATCGAAGACTTGAACTCCAGCATCTCGCCCCTGATGGCCTCCGGTGCGTTTACTGTCGCCATCTGTAAGATGTCCGTGATGAACAAAAACACATTGACGCAACCCCAAGCAAAGACCTGCATAAGTCTGTAATTGTCTTCTATAAGAAGGGGCTGTTGGAGTTGCAAAGTGATGATGTCATGATGATCATGTGTGAAAAGGGGTTGAGATATCTCACCTGGTTGAAAGGGGAAACCCTCGTGAAGGAGGTGGCTAACAACATGCATGACACAAATGTCAGCAGAAAGGATCCAATGCTCAAGATGATGAGCAACACCAACTGCATCAAATCAGCGTGTTTCATTCTCTTATTGTGGGCAATATTTGTCGATGCATATATAGACGTGAATGATACCAGAGCTTGTTTGTAGACAACCATTTTTAAATTGCGGGACAAAATCTGCTTTTCAACTTTTGTAAGATCATAGAAAAAAGACAAGGTCACGTGACCAATGACGTAATCATGACGTAATCAAGATTTCTCACCCTCCATATCTTTCTGGTCTGCTTGTCCGATCTCGTCCTCGATCTCTTAACAAAAACTACGAGATAAACGCGGGCCGAGATCCAAGTGAAGTATGCCGCATTGATGAGCAGAATGATGGCGTATATGACCAAATTGACATATAACAATGCTCCAGTGATCAGTATGATCCTGTCAATGTCATCAGATGACATGACATGATGTCTTGATGGAATGACATATACACAATGCTCGATAATGATGAAATCGGCTTGCCACAAATCAAAATGTGAAATAAAGTCTATAAAACTTTTGAGGTATATCAATTCCAAAAGTTTGCACCTGCCGATGGAGAATGAGATCTCGATGAGGAAGAATGATACTGATGTCACGATGAATGGGATTTTTAGTCTCAAGAGGTGGCTGCTGTGCATGTCGGATATCCACCCAGAGAGTAGCTCCTGCCTAGATTAAATCAGAAGATATCATATCCGATATATTTCTCGAAATTTCAGACATTCAGAAAGAAAGGACAAAAGATCTGGAAAATTCCAAGAAATTCGAAGGAAAGTTCGTGGAAATGTACCAGTAGAAAATGAGAGTGAGCGATGCGCAAGCGTGAAAAGGGGATCCCAAATTCAAAAGTATTGCGTCAGCGGCATGATTGTAATAACCATGGAAACGTAATGGGTCGATGCTGTACAGAAATTCAACTTGAAAATGTCAGAAAGATCATGGAAAATGTTCTCGTGATGAATACACGAAAAGCAAAAACTTGCGATCATAACTCGGAAAAAACACGTTAACTGACGTAAAATCACGGTACGCAACCGCGACGATTGGATCATTGGTGATTTATTTTCTTTTCAAGTACGAGAATATTTTTCCAACAAATTTGGACTCTACTTACAGAAGAAGCCAAGAAATTGCCAAATGAAATAAGATTGTGCTGTGGAGGACGGATTGAACCCTGATGCCCTGATGATCTTCTTCAACTTGAAAATAGAGTATAAGATACCAAAGATGTCGGTCAACCCACAGGTGATCTGAAAGTGTCAGAAGGATTTGAATTTTAAAATGGAGATGTGGCGGGAAAGATGATAATAACCTGATATAAAATGCCGCCAGGTCCGTTTGCATACTCAAACCACACATTGGAATCTGGTCCAATCATGGTCACATTAATCACCACATCTTCTCTCAAGAGGTCCCTGAGGTACTGTCTTTGTCCTTGTAGTGGTGTCGGACAGTACCAAAGACCTGGGCTGAGAGAGGCGTCTTCTGAAGAGTCCCAGACATCTGCACCATAGTAATCGAAACGTTGGATTATGACTCCGACAGCACCAGCAGATGACATAGAAGACATCTTTTTGGAAAATGAACACCAGGAATCTGTGCGGTCATCAAAATGGACACGATCGATCTGCATGATTTTGTTCTTGACCATTTTAAAAAACCTACCGTCTACCACAACGATGGATCCATTCAGTCGACTGGCATTACTTTGATCTTGAAGAGAACAACCATTTAGAGGCTCTGCAGTGAGAGCTGGAGCTGTGATCGTGTAATTTCGAGGACCCATGAAGATATAACTCGCGTCATAATAGACCTGCTAATTATCACTCCATTTCTCAAATGGATCACGATCTTGAGCGTACCTCTGTTCCATCTGTCAATCGAGCGATGATGCTCGAATCCACAAAAGCCAGACATAATAACAGACATACTGGAGAGTGTCACGTCTTGCGTCTATAACTGCATGGCTCACCTGGAGGAGCCGAAGGCAACCTCATGCGTTGTCCGTAATGTTTGTGGCGGAGGATTTTTGAAGTCTGGTGGGTGAATTATTCCCCGTGGTGCAAGATCCATTTAATTAATTAAACCTCCATCGAGATTATGAAGCTCTAAAGTATATCGTTGGCCAAGAGAGTGTCAAAGACATAGCTGTAATTAGAATGCTGGTGTCTATGTCAGATTTTTGAAATTCAAATTTTGAAGAAGAGGAAAAATCGGAAAAACGGAAGAACTTTCAACACCAGGAAAACACCGACACATACAGAGATCCGAAAATGGAGACGGTGAGAGTGGGCGATATAAGTACCAGAGCCTACATTAGAACCTCTGAACAAGATCATGACGTCGTACTTTTGGTCATTCCAGGTATCACGAAAAAGTCGATTTAGAACCTAACTTCCATCAGGAAATCCTGGGTTCGTCGACTTCTACCTGCCCTTCATTGATCTTCTGTTCGACAAGTTACACGGCAGTTTCACCATCTACGGAGGTATGATCATTCGACTTTTACGTGCTGATTTGTAACAGTCGGCCACGCTGGACATGGTTGTCCGGGACTAAATGGACCAAAGATATTCACTCTGGACGAGCAGATCAGACACAAGGCCGATTTCATCCAGCAGCACATCCATAAAGAAAAACCAAATGCCAAGATCATAATCATCTCACATTCAGTTGGCTCATTCATCTCCTTAAAGGTGCGTCATATTGTTCATTTTATAATGATCATTTTGGGCAGTACAAAATTTGATCATTTTTTACTTTTGACTTATTCTATTTTTTGCATAAACTCACAATGATATCTCGATAAGACATGGTGTATGTCTTAACGACAAATGATGATATCATAACAGTTATTTGGAAGACGAAGAGACTTGAATATAATCAAATTGATCAATCTCTTCCCGACTTTTCGCAACTTGCACGTGGGCATAAGGTTCCCCGTGAACGTAAGCGTTACCACGTGTCAAAAGTGTCATTTTGACGCTCACGACATTGACATAATGACGTATGACACTTCTGACAGGTGGTGATCAAGCCTTATCTGAGAGAAATGTCTTCATCTCTTGTTCATTATATTCCACAATTTCTTTTAGATTATATTTATCAGTGGATCCCTGCCTCAAGAGTAATTTTTTGATTTTTTAAATCTCTCAACACTCTATCTACAACTATCTAAATAATTGTTTTATGTTCATATGAAATAATTAAATCGCATTTTTCGATTTCATCTGATTTATTTTTGATTTATTTTTGGGAAAAACATTTTCGTCTGACTTGACAAGGTCCCAATCGTTCAGACCGCACTACATAACAACAGAGAGTATCCTTATATCTTCTATGACGTCATGATCTGTTTTTATGACATCATGATCTTGATGACGTCATCATTTATTTTTATGACGTCACCATTCTTTTTATGACATCGTGATTTTCTTTTACGATATCTCAGCTATCATGTCGTCTTGAACACGTTGAGCATGGGTCACGAAGAATATTCTAAAATCCACGAGATGGACGAAGAGATCTCAGAGACTATTGCTCAAAATCTGGAAAAGGTTTCAAATGTTGAATTTTCGACCGTTATTCGACATTGTGACTTTGAGTATTGTGGCATGCTTCGCGCCAGAAGAATGAATTTGAAATTCAAACAGAAAGTGAACAATACAGATCCATTTCTTGTACGGACCAAAGGACCATTACGCTCCAGAATCCTATTACAACGATTTAAAAGGTGATTTATACTTTCAAAGTCATTCACGGTAGCATACCGCACTTCACACGGTTCTTAACGGCCCAAAAGAATCTCCAAAGATCATAAAAACGAACGAAAATTACAAAAACGTGATGATAAACAGACGCTTTTCCACTCGCTGATGCTTATCTGGCCGATGAGAGTATACTTCACGCCTTTGTGATCAGCCATTCTGAAGAGGTGGTTGACAGGATCCACACCTGGTTCTCAGAGTACAAGCCGACAAGACAGGAGCTCATCAAGTCATAAAGGATGTCGTAGTTTGTGATGTTTGTGTTGAAGCATGGAGGAGAATGAGATGAGGCTGATGCTATCATCATGCGGAAAAGTTTGTCTTGCTTCTGTGGGAGATGTCACAGGCCTCTGGCACGTTCAGATCGGTTGAAGTTTCGCCCGACATTATCACGATGTGGTCTGGGGAATTAATCCAAAGTCTTCCATCTTTAGGGTTGCGTGCGGTTGTATTTCACACGCATTAATAACAGTAATAACCACAGACATGACATTTTGTCAACAACCAAAACTCCTTTGGTTCAATTCTGAAAGGACCAGCAGAATTTGAGAGCATAAATCTTACTTTTTTTAATTTTATTATTTAACAAGATCCACCCAGATCTATTGTGAGGCACTGACCATATGATAGAACAGGCAAAGGATTCACAAACTCATGAGATGATCTGCCATATCAATAAAACACTCACCTTCTTAAACACTTGTACACATCACAGTAAAATAACATAATATCTTTTATTTCACAGTAAAATAACATAATATCTTTTATTCTGATTGACAGTTGTCACCAACAACATTTCACCTGCCAGACGCCATTCCGACACCACCCATCCATGTGGTATAATTCTACCCCTTGAACAGTATTTATCAAACATTTTGCATAAAATAAATGACGTACTCAGACCTTCTTTATCTACACAATTCGAGGCACATTAAAAACGGTGCATCGTACGGGATCAGATCTCCATCCGCCGAGCGGATGACCAAAACATGCGGTCATCTCGATCTCTTCTTTTTTGTGAGTCCTCCATTACGTCGGTTGTATGTGATGATGAAGACGCGGTCTTGTCTCTATCAAACATCCCTTTTGTCCTAAAGTTGAACTCGCCCGACTGCTTTAGAGGTCGTCTTGAGTATCTGTCCATGTTGATGTGTTTGTGTGTTGTGATGTGATGTGTTGTTGAAATTATGATGTTATTGTATCCATGAACGTTTTCTCGAGGTCTCAAGTTATAGAGGTAGTAATGAGGTATTTGTGTGTGTCGACGTGTACAATTTCGGTGGTTCTCCTGCAAGCTCAAATTATTCACAAAAAACCGCGAAATTTCACCTAGATTTCACAGTTAATTCTTATGTCGGACCGGAAAAATTCGATAATCTTTTTCCGTCAGAATTCCGCAGAATCGTTCCGAAGAACGAGATAAAAAGCACAGAAACACCCGCACATTGCTTTATAGAACTCCTCAAAATCCAGCTTCGAATTCGCTGGTATGGGCGGCCTGCATCGCGTTACCTCTTCTGCTCATTGCGGCGGCGTGCTTGACGTCTTTACTCTTCTCTCTATTGAGGGCCTTTGCATTCTTCGTTTGTTGCACCTGTCTGTGTCATTTGGAGCATGATTCATTGATTGTGAAAAGATGATCTTCAACAAAACACAGAGACATCATCTCTTACCGTGACATCCTTCGGTTGTTCACGTAACGCGAAAGCTTTGGCGACGTGCCCCAAGTGTAAATTCTTCACGTGGAAAACGTGCTTTGTTTCTTTAGAATGGGTGGAGTATGCCTTCACGAAGGAGGCGAATCCTTTTCTTGCCAGTCCTGGAGGCATCAGTCGTGACGTCATGATGAGATATCTCGAGATGTTTCGGTAAGATGTCATTTGGGATGTCGCGATGATTCCATCAGCAATTTTTTAGGTTTTCACAGACAGAAAATTCCATCAAAAATACCAATTTAATTTTCTGAAAATTATAAAATAATAAAAGCAAACCCGAATAATAAATAAAAATAAAAACTCACCTGCAAGTTCGGGATCATCGATGATCATGCGTTCATAGTATAACTGTAAAGAATGGGATCCGTCATTATCTTGCTTTGAAGCCTTCGGTAATGTCTCTCTCATCTCATTTGCATCTAGACCGGCGATCTCGATCTGAGAAAATCAGGAAATTTTTGAAATTTGAATCGGATATTTTGGCGGGAAATTTTTTTTCGAACTTGGTGTTTTGAAACTCGACTAAAAATGAGTCGGGGGAAGTAATCGAACCCGGAATACTCACGTTATGACGTTTCAGCAAGTCGATGTATGACATCTCTGCTGGAAGCAAGAAGACGACCGCATTTCCGATTTTTCCAAGCCTAGCAGTCCTTCCAATTCTGTGAATATACTCCCTTGTCTCACCTACGACATATCAATATGATGTCTTGACGTGATGTGTTTTTGTGGCGAAGATGTCTCGATGTGATGTCATAGATAAAGGATCTGGTTCTACAATGCGGTACAATATATTGGAGGTTGAAAACGTGATTTGGCAACATGCTCTGCAAGCGATATCTCGAAAGACTGTCTTCACGGACAAGGAGGGAGATATGAGATATCATACCTGGAGGGTCGTATTGTATAATCCAATCTACACCTGGGAAATCCATACCACGAGCAACTGCATCCAGTCATTATTATTCAAAACATTTCTTTTTAAACTTGAAAAAAAATCGTAAATAATAATATTAATAATATATATTTCCAAAGCATTTTTAATTGAAAAGAAAATTATTTTCATTTCAATTTTGAATCAAATTCAAGATCTTACCGACATCTGTGCAGAGTAAAATTCCTGACTCTGCCGCGTTGTAGTCGACGTAAACCCTAGTTCTATCCACTTGTGCCATGTTACCGTGCAGTCTGTACAGTTTCATCGGAATGAGAGCTTGTGGTGCCTGGATTTTTCAGCGAAATTTCGCTTCTAGTTCTGAGAACACACCTCTTCGTCCGCGGAACTCTGACGTTTGTAGGGAAATCTCGATTGCGTCAAAATCGCATAAGTGAAATCAACAGCATCTGTATTTGACAAGAAAACTATCATTTTGGCAGGCTTCCTGGAAATTTCTCAGAATCATATCGTCTCAAATGATTGAAACGGTGGCACGAATATTCGGTCCGAGTGTCTGGCACAAAATTTTGGGACCGTGGCACAAATCAATGAGACTCACTCCGTGTTAGTGGACTTCCACCTGAGAAGAGAAACCAATGTGACGAGCCTGTCTTTACAGTCCACATTAACATAGTATTGGTGTAGTTGTTTTGGCGCTTTGAAGGACTCTTTTTCCTCGGAATCCACCTCGGATTTTCCTGGCTTTTGGTTCTTTTCCCTGGAAAAGAGTTCATTTCAACCGGATAGAAATAAATTGCACGGTGAAATTGTTCAATAAAAATCTCAGAAAAATAAATTCATTCCACAAATTGAAAATTTTTTTTTGAATTTTTCTCCATAAAAAACAAACTTGTCAGCATCTCCCGTAGAGATGTATTCGGGGTCTCTCATGTTCTGGCCGGCCAGCCTCTTTATGTCATCCTTCAATGTAGCTGAGATCAAAACACTCTGAAAGCCTTCTGCTTCCACGTTCTGAGCACTGGAAAGTTCAGAGAAAAGTTTCCCGCCAAAAATAACGTTTCAAATGATGTACGAAATGACTCGATAAATGTCGACATTCTCTACTCACTCTGTCCTCGCCTTTGATTGCCTTCTGAAAATGTCGACAATCGTGTTGACGTCCTTCTCAAAACCCAAGTCGAGAAGCCTGTCCGCCTCGTCGAGGACTAAATATTTGAGACAGTCCACTTTGAATGAGCTGGTCGTATTCAAATGATCCAAAAGTCTTCCAGGAGTTGCCACGAGCACCGTGATGCCTTTACGTAATCGAGCTTTTTCGGATGACTTTTTCTCTCCACCTGTCAGAAGTGTCAGAATGACGTGAGGACCAGACGACATCATGATGATGATCATGACAATGATATCAGAACAACATTGCGAAAAAATAAAATAAATTTAAACTTTTTATTTCCACAAAAAAAATTGACAAAAAATAAATAATAAAAAATGTGAATAAAATAACACCCATCACTGCACCGGGGACGATCCAAGGTGAAGCAGAAATTAACTTGTTCAAAGTATTCAATATTTGAATGCACAACTCTCTAGTAGGGGCCAGTATCTACAATCCGTCACCTCCAGTCACGTGATCAATCGCAGTCACGTGATCTCAATTTTCTCCGAAAATTCATCACGATGATGATCATCATCGAGATGGAGATCATCACATGACGTCTACAACGATGTAAACTCACCACAGCATAAGTACCCTGGTCTCTGTGTATCTTTGTCTCCTTAGACAACCTCTGTAACTTCTCCAAAATAGGCAATAAGTATGTCAATGTCTTTCCGCTACCGGTTTCAGCCTTGATCAAGGCGTCACGTGACGTGGAGATGAGATATCTCACACCCTTCTGCTGGATTGTCGTAGGTCTTGTCAGCTTCAACTTGTCTGTTCGGGTCAAAACATTGAGACGCAGAATATTTTTGTGAATATATTTTCTTCTCTAAATAAGAAAAAAATGTCGATAAAAAGTCAAAATTTTCTCAAATTAAAAAAATTTTAAAATAAAATCTTGATCGAAAAATTATCCGACACATTGGAAAGATGATGACCTTTGATGCATGCGGACAATCTATCATTCAGACCGAACTTATCAAAAGAGTCGATATCTCCCTCAAATACAGACGACTCTTCTTTTCCTTCTTTCTCCTGCAATATTTCAGGTGGGTCTTGTGTATTACCAAGCATTGTGAACATTTTATGGATTAAGAGGATGAAGTAGCACGCAATCACATCAACATGTTCAGAGGTAAGGAGAGAATCATCATATTGATGACATATTGTCTACACGCAGGGAATAACAGACAATGTCAGGTCCATACCTTCTTTAACTCGTCCTGCTCAATCTTCTTGAGTGATAAGGTCCCTGCTTGTGGCGCAGAAGCTATCTTCTTCGCGACCTCTGTCTTTTGCCTCTTAAACTTCTGTTGTTGTTCTGATTCTTTTCTCTTCTTGGTTAAATCTACATCATTCTTCGATTGTGTTTGTATGACAACGGTGGGGGCTGATGTCTTTTGTTTTGGAGGAGGATTATATGCACCCTCAAAGTTGAGTTGGAGATCATCGTCGTCTTCCATGTTCCGATTGTGATTCAATTCGAGAATCTTGCCAGAAAAAAAAGCGTGTGAAAAATGTGTCTACCACCAAGAGTCGAACCCGGGAGTCGACTTGTGTGAACACGTTGATTGCCTCCAACTAGAGAGGAGAGATCTAACCGAGGTGGGCATTGTGGAAAAGGTCTTGTTTTGGCCTGCAACAGAGCTGCGGCGACTTTGGAGCAACAACAATTTTTATGTATTCTAAGTTGTACGAGAAGATTCAAGAAGGGCTTGGCAGCTCTGACTCAATGGATGAAAATCTTTCCAAGAGGAGCTGGCAAAGAACTGGCGCATCTGTGGATCATGCTGGGTTCGCAGAAACGCAAAACCGATTTTTGGTTTGGGATATTTTATTTGCGGGTAAATCGAAGACACATCGGCTCATCTTGCATTTCGAAGCACAGTTCTCATGAGCAGAGGTAAAACTATTTCAGATAGAGTGCGACTGTCGTCAGATTCTAATCTTTCGGCATATATCAGCCTGGTTTAACATAAAAAGCGGCTAACACTTTAAAGGTAATAGGACTGGGACAGAGAGGTCTTTGGGTGAGATATGACTTTAAATGTCATCGAACATCATCTGATATATGATAGACTTGGAAGCAGAGGCAACCCCAGGAAAACCCATAGAACTATATCTGGACAAAAAGTGAATCAACTGTTGTCTAATCACAGCTCACATTCATTCAGATATCCACAAAGTGCTAATTCAAAAGTAAAGATCATTGTAACCACAAAAGACAGAAGTTATGAATACGAGGTCAGATCTGTCTCTAATTAATGGTGCTAAATGTTTATCATAGGTGGGCGGCAGCACCCAAGTCATGCAAAAGAGGATCAATTCCTTCTTAAAAGAATCTCGGAAAAACCAAGAGAGGAGAAAGTTTATTCCAGGTCCAGAAGATCTTCCACGTAGGTCTTCATTTCTGACACACATCGCTTTCTTAGAACAAGATTACATGTATATTTATCTTCACAGCGACACCGATTAGCATCTCAAATCAATTGACAAATCAGGTGATTATCATCGTCATATCCCATGACATTATAAATTATAATCTATATCGATGAGAAATATTCATTTATTTCAAAAAGGCCAAGTTTTCCTCAAGAGCAAGGAATGCCTCGGTCAGCAATTTTGTCGGAACACCGCTGTCTGCACGCTCAGACGACCGCAGGTGAGCGCTTCACAACGAGCGTTGTAGACGTATTCAACTTACGCAGGGTGTTTGGGAGGCCTTTAGAGGCTGTTATGGCTAATGTGAAGAAGAGCAGAAAAAACATCACGTTACCGAAATTTTTGGATGACATCATCAAGTACATCATGTTAAGAGGTACTCCATCATCTTCTTTGAGTTGTGAAAAATTTCTGGAATTGAATTAAAATCAAAATTAAGTAACAAAATTTCAGGACTCAACATGGAAGGGATCTTCAGAACAAACGCTGACAAGGTTCGAATTTCCCGCCAAAATATACAATTCAAATTTCAAATGAATAACCTGAATCTTTTAGGCTGCTTTGGATGCATACAAAAAATTGATCGACCAAGGTGAATATTTAATTCTGTAATTTTAAAATTTGATCTCGAGTTGAAAATAATCAAAATTCTGAAAAAATGCACAAGAGATATAAAAAAATGAACCAGAAAAAATAAAATAAAAAAAATCGGAAGAGACACAAAAAGCCCTAGAAATATTCAATAAAAAATCAAGTCAAAAATTCAAGCAAAAAAATCAAACAAAAATCCAAAAAAAATCAAAAAGAATCATAAATAAATCAAAAATATTAAAATAAGATTAGGGGACCCAGTGATTCGTCCAGTGTCTCATTCTCCAATCGATCTAACCATCGCTACCGGACTTGTAAAATCATTCTTGAAAGAGCTGCCCGAGTCCATCGTCACGGTAAGCTAACGTGTCTCATCACGTTAAGATAAGGAGGATTCGTTTCGGGATGATACGCGGATGAAATTTTTCTGAAAAAATCTCGAAAAATACAATTTTACTGAAATTGTCAGGAACATCTACAACCGCAGTTTATCGCGATTGGGGGGATGAATACAGAGGAGGGAGTTGAGAGTCTACAACGGCTCATAAAATCACTACCAGATATTAACGCGAGAGTTCTACAGTCTGTTATATGCCTGATGTGGAATATCTCCAGAAATGAGGGTAATTTAATATTTATTATCTAATTTTACTTCGTTTCGAATTTTTTTTGCTTTTGTGTGATTTATTTGAATTATTTTGTAATTTCATTGACATAAGTGCAGCCGTAAATAGTATGAATGTCAATGCTCTCGCTGTTGCTATTGGACCAGCGGTGTTTCGATCTCAGGTGAGTTTCCCGCCAAAAATAACGGCTTTTTCATTTGAATTTTTCAATCTCGACACATCATTTTTTGTCCAAAATTTTGTCGTAGAGCTGCAAACTTAATTGTAGAATCAAAATGTAGACATTTTGGCACACACAATCACGAAGAAATTGCTGCAATCAGAAATGTAGACATTACGACCACAGAATTTTAACGAAAATTCACTGAAATCCAGGCCACAACGGGAGGGTCACAAAATGACGCACTACAACAGCAGAATATAATCAATGTCACCAAATTAATGATAGACAACTACCACTCTTTATTCTCGGAATATTTAGACCGTGACCTGGTAAGATATCTCATCATCATGTCATGACAGGAGCATCACGTTATGAAATGAAGAGTATGAGGTCATCTGCCCAAATATTTGTGCCTCCGCATCAATGCTCTGCATTTCAATCAGATCCATACAAAAATGACCCCCTCATTTTCATCATCATGACATTCTCCATGACGTCATGACATTCATTTATGACATCTCAGGCAAGCGGGGGTATCGTTTGGACGGGCCGAAGGATTGTTGCATCACCAAAAGCTATACATGCCGTACTTTCTATGAGATTTCCGACAGGAGTGAGTCACGTAATCACGGCCTCCGCAACATCCATAAAAGTGTGGGATACTCAGGTAAGACGTCATGAAAAGATATCTCAATCTCATCATGGTGCACCAACCTATGTGATGTCATTTCATGATGTCATTTCATGATGTCATCACGTGTCGACGAGATATATTGTACATGATCATCATTTTGAGACTTTCAGACCTACACCACCCTGTACACAATCGACAACGGTCCGGCGGAACAATACGGCCACATTTTTTCCGTTTTGGCGCCAAAATCAGCACCCGCCACCTCCCGCAACGCCGTCCGCGCCATCGCGACCCTCGGTTCCAAGAACGACAGTTCCGAGATCTGGGTCGGTAGTAACCGTGCCATTCGCGTTTGGAGCGCGCAAACACGAGAACTCAAGTTCTCGGTTGATCAGGAATATTCGAATATGACTTTTGTGAAGCAGATGGACGGCAGGCACGAAGTTTGGGCCGTCAAGTGAGTATTAATCTGCATCATCTCTTGTCATGACAACAAACGATGACGTCATCTGATGACGTCATCCGGTGACCTCATGACAGGCTACAAGGGGACATGATACATCGTTTTGACGTGATGAACTACAACTCTCTCGGAACAATCCGGGTGCCATCTGCTAATCTTTTCGTTTTGTTTTCTTCACCGAATGGAAATGTTTGGGGAGGCACATACAACGGCTGTGTCATGATATGGGATACGGTGAGATATTTGAAATTTGAATCTTCAAAATAGCGGTAATTTCGTAACGGTCATATTCGAATTTTTTTGCGAATCGATTCGTTCGATTGCGACTCGATAAATTTATGTGAAATTTCTGATGTTTTTAGAATGGCAACTTACTGAAAGAGATACCTGGCCACCACAACTGGAAGATAACATGTTTCGCAGAAACAGACGAACACATTCTGAGCGGCGGCGATGACGCCGTGATATGCATATGGGACAAGTCCACTCTCAACGTGAGTATTATTTCATCAAGCATCAAGTACAAATTGTCACGACATCCTTGCGTTTTTTCGAGTACATCGAGGTTGCAAATGATACTGTGGTATATTTAGTACCATCTACATCTCAGATCAACGTCATAGCTGCACATCTGCCCTCTGAAAACACTGACCACAACAGTTTCTGAGCAAAATTGGACCTGGTGTTGGTAAAATAAGATACATGGGTTACTTTGATTCACTTGTCTGGATCTGTGGATGGGAACCGTTCATGAAGATTTACACAAAGGAGGTGCGATCAAATCTTTTTGTCAATATTTTGGCGGCAAAAATCTCACATTCCTCGTTGTAAAAACGTTTGTAGATGGCCCAAACTGACCCAAATAGTTCTCCCGCTACACTGCGACGGAGAACCAGCATGTTGACAGCATCAGCTCTGTCGCCTTTGTGCACAACCGTGATAAGAACAATTGGAGTTCATGGACGGGGAGTTATGATGGGTCCTTGTGTATTTGGGCGCTGGGAGATACAATAGTCTGATAAAGAATCTCAATGATCTCATCACTTACTCATATTGTCTCTTGCTCAAACTTGACTGAAAAGGGAGCAGGGACATCAAATGCAGCTCTGATATGTTGTAGAGGCTTGATATTGTGTGTCACCATCCACGTTTGTCCCTTGTGATCTCGCATCAGAGATGAAGGGGACAAGCAAAACTTTATCTTCTATTTGGAGCAGAGATGGTCCATTAAGGAGGCTGATGAGATACTTTGTTTCATCTACACAGGCAGTGCAGAAAACAGGTGTGCCTGTGTTGTGTGAGTTCATGCTTCCACATAAAACGCATTCATGACAAGACAATGATATTGACCTTTGGGGATGAGGATTGCATTACACCACATCTGCCTTATGTTAATCAACTGCCAGATCTTTTTGCAAAAATGAATTGTTTGAAATTCACTGACTTGTCTATCTCTGCTTGATCCATGAAGCCTTGTCTTGCCAGTTTGAAGCTCTTGGGCACAGGACCTAGTGATTGACCCACATGTCATCTCTATTCTTATTCACTGCAGCATTAAATGTGTCTAATTGTGTTTGATTGAAGGACCATGTTGGGCTGATGGTGTATACCTGTGTGACAGCGCACCAACATAGAACTGTTGATGTACCTGAGAAAGAACACAGGCAAAACCAACAATCAAGAGGGCAACTCTTTCTATTTGCAGGAAGCAAAATAGATGAAGCTTTCTGGCGCTGCATATGTATATGACAGGTCCTCTTGGAACATTTGGCCTTTAGCAAGAGAAGATTTCTGTGAAATGACTTTTCTCAGTTAGACATGCTTGTTGATAAAAGAGGCAATCACTGTCTAAATCTTGTTGTACTGTAATAGAACATCAGGTGACGTGATTCTTCTTCTCTAAGGAGTATTTTGCTGCATGGAAAATTGGAAATACTTGATCTGGCTAAAAACCTGTTCCATAATGATCCTTGCTGTAAATGTAGCTTGTAGAATAAGTTGCAGGTCCTTATTGTAGAATGATAATACTGAGAGTAGTTTGCAGAGTCTGACTCCATCTTAGTAACATAACTTGACTTGATTGGCTGTTCAGAGCCATCAAGATAGTTTTGACAAGGGTTTTCTGAAGATTAAATTCCTGTTGACAAGACTCCTGTGAATCCCCAAGCCTCTTGGCAATCTTTGCGCGCCGCTCAGCATCTTATTCAAGGATCAATTGTTGTGCTTTGGCAGAAGAAGACCTTGGGAATGTCAGATTTTGATGTTTGTAATTTTTCATACCATTTTACTGTTGTGATACCTTCCTTGTGTGTCTTGATTTCTTGATCATAACAGAAGTTTTGTCATGATGTCTTTTCTCTTCAGCTTGCTCCCTAAGATATTTCTCTTTTGCTTGTCTTGCAGCCTCCACATTTTTCTTCTGTTTGTAAGTGGGAGAAAATGGCTTGATGATGTAAGATTTTGTCAATTTCTTGTCTTATAAATCAGTGTACTTTTTTGACAGCTTTGTACCACCCTCTGTAGTCACAGGAATAAAAGTGCATCTATGTATTTTATAAAGATTTTGGACAGAAGAGCCATCTGGCCTGTAATTGTTTAGTTTATTTCAGTGAATGGTTCATCATTACCTTTCCAATAATGTCTACAAGCTCAAGAATTGCATAGATGTTGTATCAAGAATATTGCAGTCTTGTGGTTTTATTCATAGAAGTCCTCTCTTTATCTGTTGTAGACTGTTGGCTTGTCTATTTAGTTGATGTTGTCCTCTATACTGATGAGATGAACCAAAATTTAAGTGAAATTTTGTCTTCTTCCTCCTCTGACTCTTGGTTATTACTGTGCATAAAGTTTTCATAGGAGTGTCATTTTAACAACAGCTTACATCATAGGAACAATAGTCATATGAATGATACTACAATATCAAAAATTGTTTTATATGATAAAAGAAAGAATTTGGCATATAGGTTGCCAGTGAAAATATGGTCTTAATATCATTTATAATTAAGATAAAAATAAAATACTAGTACAGAACATATGTTCTGTTCCTTGATCTGTTCTTTTTTGCAACTCATTTATTGTGCTTATAAACAGGATTAACGCAATTTTGATGGCACAAAAC